>SRPU01000628.1:0-15681 GCA_018360185.1 Claviceps lovelessii | reverse complement strand
AGAAAAGAAAAGAAAAGAAAAGAAAAGAAAAGAAAAGAAAAGAAAAGAAAAGAAAAGAAAAGAAAAGAAAAGAAAAGAAAAAAAAAGAAAAAAAAAGAAAAGAAAAAAAAAAAAAAAAAAAGAAAAAAAAAGAAAAGAAAAGAAAAGAAAAAAAAAGAAAAGAAAAGAAAAGAAAAAAAAAGAAAAGAAAAAACCTTTTTGTTTTTTATTTTTTTTAAAAAGAATAAAAAACAAAACAAAATAAACCAAAATAAACCAAAACTCCGATAGTAATAATCCGTATTATGTATCCAAGCGTAATCTATGTGCTATGTCGCTACCCAGTAATTCACTATCTCTCACCACGGACAATCCCTTTTGCTTTTTGAACCCAAACCAGAAAACTCCGAGTGAACGCCTAAGCCTACAAAATAGCAGTATGTACGACATTTTCAATAACCAGTGAATGCCATCAAGTCACATGCCCCTCCCAGCTGACATGTTGTATTATCCCCCCCCTTCTTTTCCTGTTCTGTTTCCCGTTTTCGGTTTCCTGTTTCCTAATTCCTCTTTACTTTCCTTTCTCTCTTTTGTCCCTTCAAAAGCTGAATAATCCACTTCTTTTGCCCAGGGGATATACCACGAGAGCGCTCATAAACAGCCCAACACTTAGGCCAATAGCAACTTGGATAACGCTAAACAGGACATTGAATGCTGTGCCATCCAGATTCCCAACAGTGTCTGGGTTTGTATTGATTGTACTCGTCTTGTTACCTGTGAGTTCGTCGGCCGTCGTGATACCGGCCAGCAACGAGCCACCCGCTGCCAATCCCGAAGGCACTTGGACGAAGATCGCTGGTAGCATTGCCGCAGCAGCGAGGCTGTATCGAACGTTTCGAGGCCTGCACGGTTCCTTTGCCGAAGGAACAGCACTAGCTTCGGGATCTGAGGTGTGTGGTAATGACCACGGGTCGGATGAGGGTCTGCGCTTCCTAGAAAACCTTGGCAGGATTCTATACGTCCAAAGTTCGACAAAATCCAGCCAGAGGTTTTGTACACGTCCACCCAGTCGTGAGTATAGATTTGCCAAGATGCCCACCGTGAAAGCGCCGAGCATGTTGGGAATCTGGCTATTGTTCTTGAAATAGATGCTGCAGTAACTGTTGACGTAGAAGCCTGCGATGGCCATGAACGTCATGATGGGAGTCTGCTTCCATTTTGCTTGATTGATGATGCAGAGACAGAGAGTGAAGCCGGGCACGAACAGAGCGTACCAATGCCTACCGAGGGGGCTGTGGCAGTGGATGTCGCTCGTCGCGTTGCTGTCCATCATGCCGTATAACGATGCTCCGATGGTGATTCCGTACCCCAAGAACAATGTGTAGATCATGGCATAGACCATCCTTACGCTTCCCGCAACAATGTTATGACTCTGAAGCTCCAGTGAGCTGCAGAGAACCATATAGCCGGGTAGGATAAGAGCAATACTACTCTGGGCCAGCGTACTGAAGCAGAACATTTCTCCGCCCTGGATCGATCCGAAGCCACGTGACAGGAAGGACGTGACCACAGCAGCGGATACCTCGAAGACGTGTGCGTACATTTCATTGCTCGGAGCAAACACGAGCTGCAGAAGACCGACGATACAGCCCAGAACGAAGGCAATCGGCAAATCGATGAATCTACCTTCAAAAGCAAAGGGTGCGACGCAGGCCGATGCGAGGCCGTACACCAGGACCAGGAACCAGACCTGGAACTTGAGCTTCCTGTTCATGACCTCATCAAGCCTCCGTGTTGCTTCTTCGACACCAAGCTTGTCATGGACAACATCCTTGTATATGTCGTGGACGTCTCGTAGTTTTCCCAGATCGATGCCCTGTGGTACGCGAACCAGCTTCACCTCGGCGGTATGGGTCTCGTTGTCGTCGAAGCTGATAATCATGCAGCCGGGAATGTAAAGAAATTGGCCATCGATTCCGAGGACTCGAGAGGACATGGTCATGTACTCCTCTAGCCGGTGTGTTGGGGCACCATACATCATGAGAGCACGGCATAGCTTGAGGAGATATTGATGTCGGGAAATGATGTTGGCAATGTGTTTTGTTATTCGGCTCTGAGCCCTTTTGGACTTGATGGCTTTCTCGCGGGAGTCTTTCTTAATAGAGTCGGAGCAGGATTCGGATATTTCGCTGGAACCCGGCGCGGCAAGCATCGATGAAAACTTGACGAGTTCGGTGAGGGAAGTGGCTGAATGACGCGCCCGTTGACTGAAAAACAAACCGCTACTGAACCGCGATCGGGATCCTCCAGCTGCGGAACCAGGTCTCGAAGGCGGAGGTGAGGCGCGAGGCGACACGATGGGAGTTGAAGGTGATAGAGGCGTAACTTGCCCGCTGGTGTTTCTCCTGTCATCTTGGTACAACTTGAGTAACGATGACAAGATACCTCCTCGAAATGTGGATGATCGTGGGACGTCGTCGTCGCTATACGCCATCTGGGATATGGGTGTATTTGTGCTCGAGGAAGCAGGAGAGTTGGCGCCGTCAAGGGTGCTGAGACCACCTCTCTTGAGATGAGTTCGGACCAGTCTTTCCGCTACGACTTGTTCTTTGGTAAGGCCTTGTCGGCGGCCGCGAGGGGCGCGGTTTCTTACACCATCGCTCTCGATACGACAAGAATGATGCTGCAAAGTCACGGGGCCGTGATCCTGTATGGCGTGGTCGTGATCATCTGAGTCGTCAATCAGTCGTTGGAATGGATCTTCATCCCCAGAGTTTCGCCTAGAGCCCTGAGCTGAGTAGCTTCCCACCGACACGGCTAAGCGGTCTGCTCGCTGGCGTGCGTCATTCATGGAACGAAGTTGACGCTCCGTAGCTCGTCTCTCGGCCTGATCTGCCCTCTCTCGTTCCTCTGGTACATCGTAACTGGTGTTGCGCCTCAAGGCTGGTCGGGGCGTTCTGGGAGTGGCCAAGGGCGACAGGTGTTGATTGTCTTGACGCCTCCTCCTCTCCTCCTCTGTCAAGACCTTGTTAAGTGCCAGTCGCAACTCTCCAGCGTCAGGCGCTCCTGGAGGGGTGGACAAACAATCGGGAGAGTTTGGCTCGGAGGCGATTTGGTGTCGAAAGATGGAGGTTGGAGGTGTGAGATCAGACCCCGCGCCTTGCGCTCGTTCATGAACATGCTCGGTAGTGGTGGTGGTGTCACTCGCAGAAGCCGGTGGTGGTGTGACGGAGATTGAAGCTGGGCTGGCGGCATCCTTTTCGAACGGAGGGGTTGGGGATGCCTCGCCTGATATCACTCCCGGGGTATCTGGGCTGCTCGACAGCCAGACGACGCGCTTCTTTGATTTCTGACTACGTTCCTTTGTTGTGCTAGAGCTAGCGCTGGGGCTCGGGTTGGAGTTGGAGTTGGCGTTGGAGTTGGCGTTGGAGTTGTCGTTGGAGTTGTCGTTGGAGCTGTCGTTGGAGTTGTCGTTTGTGGAGTGACTGGAGTCCTGCGCCATGGCTGGGAACGTCCAGGTCCACTAGCGGTCAACGTGCTCTGAGACCTGTCTCAGAGGCGGCTCTGAAGATACTGTCATAAGAAGTATGCAGCTGAAATGCGAGAAAGTGAGGGAAAACCGGAGGAAGGACGACGGCGCATCAGAACTTTTAACACTTCTCGTCGTCGGCCCGTTGGAAAACTCGTACCTCGTAGTCAAAGCAAAGCGCCCTAAGCACCAGGGTTCGAGCCAATAACAGCGGGGACACATGGGCCAGGAGATGTTTGGGACACGCATCAAGCCAAATGCGCGCGCAAGCCGAAAGGCGAATTCGGTGTCTGGTACCATGAGACAGAGCATTTCAGGCCGGGTCCTGGGATGGGAAAAGAGGGTCATTTGTGGTCCCCAAGATGAGGACCGTTGAAAGGTTGGTTATCTTGTCTTCCCGTGTCTGAACATGGCTGGAGGAGATGGTGTGCACTGTGGATTCTGGGAGGTGACCACCTCCTTCTTTCTTTTTCTTCTTTTTTGCCCTCTTTTCATTTCTTTTTTCTTTTTTCTTTTCCTTTTTCCTTGTCCTTTTTTATTGTGGATATCCGAAAGACCAGATCAGCTTAGATTGCGGTTGCAACCCTCACAAGAGTGCATCCAGGTCTTTCCTCGTCGTGTGTATTCTTCCTTCCCTCTTGTCTTGACTGACAACAAAGTGGGGTTTTGGTTGCAGGCTGCAAGCTTGTGATTGATTCACAGAGACGGCGAACCAGACTATGTCCAGGAAGGCAGGAGGAAGTCAGGACTCGAGAAGCAAGGAAGGCAGGACGGAGGGGCAGGTGCCAGGAAGGAATGTGCATATCTCAAGTTCTCAAGATGCATGCCCCCTCCTCCGCTAGTTCTTGGTTTCTGCTCTGATTCCCCTCGCCTTGTCTTGCACACCAAAGTCAAAACCACCCTTTCGAGATGCTCATGTGCTAACAATGAAACTTATCCGTCACAACCTACAAGAAGGCTTGGCCCGGCCAGAAATTGACGGCCGGTGATGGTGACGGCCGGTGGCGGGCGGCTGCAGGTCCACACACGTGCAGTGCTAGTGTCTTCGTGGACCCACACGCCAAACATTCGACAAGCCAGGCAGAGGCTAATTTGATAGCAGCACAGCCTCAGGCGCCAGGGACACGAACCACACTGGATGGGTTGATTGGGGGGGGGGGGGGGGGGGGGGGGGGGGGGGGGTTGGATTTGACGACGGTCGATGGTGGTCGATGTCGGTCGATGTCGGTCGGTGACGATGACGAGCCTCTGATTCCACCGAACCACCGGATTGACGGAGAGGACCTGGACGGATAGTGATTTTGGCCCCGTGGTTTCAGCCCAGCCTTGACCCAATACCCAATCAGAGCCGAGGGTGCCCTGAAGCTGGTCAAACCTAGGACGCCGTCGACAAATCGATGTGGGTTTGATCCATTATTTTTTACACTCGAGGAGGATTGTGCTTTTTTTTTTTTTTTTTTTTTTTTTTTTTTTTTAAGGCGGCGATAGATAAGGTCAACGCGAGATATGCTCAGCAGGACTCTCGGCAAGAATGACTCGCACAATACGCAACTTGGGAGGCTGTAACGGAACGAAGTCCATCTGACAAGATGGGTTGGTGGGTGGCGTTTGTTCCTCATGACGGGTCATGCGATGGACAAGCATGCCAATGACGGTTGCTACTGTGTGGACATGATTTTCACTGCTCATTAATCTTGCCTTGTATGTCTTTCCATCGAATGGGTTCGCAAGCCGTGCCAGACGCAAGATTGGATGTGCCTCACTGGACATTCTACAATGCATTCCCTGGATAGTTTTTCACACACATCTGTACTTTGGTGGAGATTGGCCCAACCAGGCCGTGATTACATGGATAGAAACAACATGGTAGGGTGTATCCGAGATATGCATTTGGTATTACTCTTTTACATAGAGATTTACCTGTAGAAATAGATGATCGAGGCGCTACCTATGCTACAGCTTCCTGATGACATTGGCGAAAGCTCATAAGCTTGGCTGCTAAGGCGCGGGGCAGAGCAGGGCTTGTAAGGCTTGTGGCTCCCCCGGCCCAGTGACATGCACGACCCTCGAACCCCTCTTTGGTTTTTCTATCAAACTAACGAGACGAGATTGAAGATTGCAAGGTCCGATCTGACACCAGGACACCTGCAGACAAGGGTGACTGGCACTGGATACCAGGATCGGACAGGGTTCCTGCAAGCCGGGACAAGGGAGGGGGTTGTTTTCCGTGAGGAAGAGGGTCGGCGAACCAACCATCACATCACGACTACGCAGCACATGCAGATAGACCAGCAAGGGGACCTCATTTGCCGCATCGATTTGCACATTGGCGGCGATACATGCGACATGTCACAATTGGATCTGGCGCGGCGTAGATGGTGCATTTGTGCCATTGTGCCACAGAATTAGGCTACCGGTGCCATGTTTGTCACGTGATGTGACAAGTGGATGTTCCTGTTCCTCGGGTTTGATTGCTGGTTTTGTGAATTGTGAATGGTTCAAGATGAGAGCACCATCTGCTCGTTGTTGTTTATATGGAGTTTTTCCATTTTTTTTTTTTCCTTTTTTTCCTTTTTTTTTTTTCCCTTTTTCCCTTTTTTCTTTTTTTTGGTTTTTTTTTCAGTGTTTTCCCGTCTTCTTTCCAGCCAGCCAGCCATGTTGTCGCTCAAGTTCTCAGCCGAAAACGGTATCCCGAAGTCGACTTTGGCAGACAACCTTGAACCAACCACCCCTGCCCTGTCATCCCTTCCTCCGTCCCGCCCAGGGCGCTCCCCCGGTCCTTTTTTTAAAAAGAAAAAAAAAATGCATGCGCATGTACTGTACACATGTCCGTATCGTTTGGGCATCAAACAAGGGAGTTTTCCACCGGGATTCTCGAACCAGCACTGCCGCGCGCACCTGAGCCAGTATTGATGAGATGCATGCGTCTATGTTCATATGCCGATTTACGTGCACGTACAACTTACTGCCCATGCACACGGACGCAAAGTAAAGGCCCATCAGATACGACGACAGTCCGGCATTCAGGACCTCAATGTCACATGCCAGCCCGCCAGCCTGCCAGCGGGAGCGTTGCATCGAGTTGGCTGGGTTTTCTTTTGCGCAAGAGGGGTTGGCGTGGAGGGTCGCTGACCACTTTTACTTTCCCATTCGCCGTGTTCTGCATGTAGACACATTGACACATGTATTTATGTATGTACAGTATGTATGTTGTTGCCATAACAAGTTTGATGTGAGAGGTGTCGGCATTACCTACGACCCATTTGCATATGCAGATAAATCGGATTATCCATGGGCTGCTGTCCGCCTCCAAGCGTCCCCGACGGTGATTACAGGAAACATGCTGTTTCTTTCTTTCTTTCTTTCTTTCTTTCTTCTTTCTTTTTTTTTTATCTTCTCCTATCTTCTTATTTTCTTTTTCTTTTTCGTTTCTTTGCTGCCCTCGGTGCCGCGGTGCCCTCCCCCCTCCTTGTTTACTTTTTTTTTTCTCTCCTTGTTTTCTTTTCTTTTCTTTTTTCCCTGCCGCGGCGGCGCTGGACCGGGGCGGTCCATAATCACTGGCACATCAGGCCGTCATGATGCCTGTCCATACGTCGCAGATGCAATCAAAAAGAAACAAAAACAAAGTCACAAGTAAAAAGTAAAAAAAAAAGGACAAGAAATTGCAGGGGGGCCGGATTGTGTACCGGGCGAAAAAAAACGAGCGATGGATCGTGCGCCGATTTGCTATCGGTGGCAGGTGCGCGCCAAGCTGATAATAAAGTATGTGCTAAGATGCCTGGTGGGGCCAGGGAGGGCCATCAATGATCCATCGGCCATCGGCGCCCAACTGTTTGGCTGTTTGGCTGTTTGGTGGTTGATCGATGATGAGTGGTCACTGAAGCGAGCGAGCAGGGCACGGCAGGCACAGCCACGGGAGCGGGTACCGGACGCCACCCCCCCCCCCCAAGAAGCCGAGCATCACGTGACGTCCCGGCCTCTGCAAGCAGGGATGGCGCTCCTTGGTGTAGTACCAAGTGGCGAAAACAGTAGCACGGAACAATGACTTGATCACAAGAAGCTTTTGGGAATAAGATGCAACTTCCATAAGCTCCCCCGCAAGTATATTTCGAATGCAATTCCAACAATGCCGACGGCCGAGATGATTTGACAACGTTCCTTAAATCTGGTATGCTACAGCAATACTCAATCCGAGGCACTTGTCTCTCCATCGATTCACAATATCGCATCAAGTGCTCTTTATTGATACGTTGGCAGCATTATTCCACCGACAGTTGCCTCGTCATAATGGCCCCGCGTGTACGACAGCTCTTGAAATTTCTTTCCGCCACTGAGAGGACCAGTCTCGACGTGACGAGTCCATATGCCTAGTACTTGAATCCATCCGATCGCTCCACGCGTTGGCCTTGCTGGCCACCGGCAAGGACGGAGCAGAGAGGTCGCTCTTGCGACGTCCTGCGCACAATGGAGCGACGGAGACGCCGTTTTGATGCCAAATTGGGCTTTAAGGTTTAGCCGTGTGCAATCAGCGTTGGAGCAAAGCCGAGCGGTGGAGTTGCGGACGGCCCAACCCGGGCCAAGAGCAATTTAACCCCGGCGCAGGGAGAACAAAACAAAGACGAGAAGCCACATATATTACAGGCGGGGGAACTATAGATGACGGGGCAAGAGCAATGTCAGTTATTCATTTCCTGGAAGAAGTCCATTTTCGCCTGCGTATATTGTCTTTTCCGATTCCGTACGAAAGCCGCGCGCAACCCCCCCCCCTCCTTCCTTTCCAGTCAAATAAAGAACATCTACACGAAAGGGACCGTTCAAAGTATACATCAATGTCGGAGCACAAACTGTCCAATCGCGTTCGCGAGGTGCCCATGCGCGTCATCGTCCATGGCCTCCATCGAACCGGCTCGATGAGCACGCGCACCGCGCTTCACCAACTCGGCCTGTTCACCTGCTACCACATGGTCAACGTCTTGGACAAGCTCGACACGGACCCGGAGCTCTGGGCACGCGCCATCGAGGCCAAGTTCGCGGCCGACGCCCCCAGCCCGGCCCAGAAATGGACCCGAGAGGACTGGGACGAACTCCTGGGCGAGTGCCAGGCCTGTCTGGACGTGCCCGCCGCGCTCTTCACCCTCGAACTCGCAGAGGCCTACCCGGAGGCCAAGGTTGTGCTGCTGAACCGCGACCCGGAGAAGTGGTACGAGAGCGTGCTCGGCAGCGTCAACCGGCTCCTGGCGCCGCCGCCCTCGCTGCTGAACCGGCTCTGGAACCTGTATCTCACGGCCCTCGTGCCGCGTCATCGCCAATGGACCCGCCTGGCCGGCGCGCTCCGCCGGTACGGCATGCCCTTCGACCACGCCCGCGAAAAGGACAAGGCCATTGCCTGGTTCAACGACTCGTACCGCCAGGTCCGCGAGGCCATCCCCCCCGAGCGGCGCCTCGAGTTCTCCGTCAAGGACGGCTTCCGCCCGCTGTGCGAGTTTCTCGACCTGCCCGTCCCCATGGTCCGGGACGAACAAACGGGCGAGATGGTCGACGCGCCGTTCCCGCACCTTAACGACCGGTCATCCTTTGCGACGTATGTCCGCTGGGTGAAGGGGCTCAGGATACGCGAGGCAAACGCTGCGCTTCTGACGCTTGTTTGCAAGGCGGTCACGGCGGCAGTGGTTGGGTATGCCGGCTACCATGTATATGTGTGGAAAATCCGTCCATTTTCGGGATGGGGCTTTTGAGAACAAAGAAGAGGAAAGAAATGGAAGTAGAAGTGGAAGTGGAAGTACAAGTGGAAATAAAAATAAAAATAAAAATAAAATAAAAATAAAAATAGAGAGAAGAAGGAGGCGGGGGGAGGGGGGGTCATACATCAATCACACTCTTTCGGCAGTTATATTTCGGCAGTTATACGGCGCCAAGCAGGTGTCTGGTTTCATCCAGCCAAGATGCTTTGCCTTGGAACGCTCCACGGTTGAAGTCGATGCGCCTTGTTGCAGCAAGGATCATGGGTGGACTTTCGTTCTGGTAGTTTTCCCTTGCCAGCAAAGAGCATCTTTTTTGCAGTTTGACACTTGGCGACCTATCAACCATTCCGAGTCCCCGTAAAGCCGCCTCTGTCCATACTCACATGTGTGTACATAATCTACGCCCGCCCGCCGCGCCAGTCTGGTCGTGCCGAGAGGTTAGCGGCAGCCAAAGTGAATTCGACATCTTGTAAAAGCCTTTCCAAGAGGATACACGGCGGACTCCAGGCCAGCTGGGTCCTCACAGTATGTACTACATGCCGTGTAGCACCACCCTCGAGCAACACTACACTTGCCCGACGCCAAGTTGGCCGCGCCGGCGTCGTGCGGATTGCAAATTTGCTGCAGGGGGGGTCTTTGCACGGGTGAGACATCATCTTGGAGGCGGGTTTATAGTGGGAATGAGGTTTGTCTCGGGTGACGTAAAAGAAATTTTCATTTTTTTTTTTGTGTAAAAAAAAAAAAATTGAAAAATTCATTTCATACGTTGCAATACCGAATGGGACGGAGAAAAGGGAGGGGATGCTGCCTGGCCCGAGGGCGGTCCCGTGTGAGACGAACCAAGGAGAGGTCTTGGAGCCTTGTTTCACGGCCGAAACGGCCAGCAGACCAGACGTGATGCAGTGGCGGGGGAAGTTTGCGGCAACGTGCGCCGGAAGGGGGAGGCAGAGGACGGTCCTCATACGGACGATCAAGGGGGGACGAAAGGAATTCCAGCAAGAACAATGAGGACAAACATAGAAATGATGCAAGTACAGTACAGCGCCTGGATGATATCACGCAGCTTCACTTGCGCACCCACGCCGCCCCGAACGCTGGCGTCGTAGAGAGGAGTTGCGCGGGCGTGGCGTAGGTCGAGGCATTCTATAACGTGGACGAGAACATAGACTGGATACATATACTACTTTATGTACATACAGTGGGACGCGGAGATTTGTCTGACCAAACGGAGGTACTACGAATTTAGCCGATCAATGCACAAAATATTTGAAGTAAACACAAAACATTAACAAGTAATATGCCTTATACTACAGCTTTTTCTCCCCCCCTTTTTATTAGCTTTTATTTCTTATGCCTTTTCTCTTTTCTTCATATTTACTCCTTTGTTATAAGCATATTTACTCCTTTTTTGTAAGCGAGTTTCCATCTAGAACCCCGAAAATGGCCGGCTACATTCGTTTGCGATACCCTCGTTCGGTCAGAAAGACTCCGCGTCCTACTGTACAGATACACTCTAAATATTCACTATACACATATGCACGTCACACGCATACGCTATACGTATGCGGAAACTATATACGCTGCGTCGGGATGCCGGACACCCTCGGTTGTTCGAGTCACGAGGAGATGTAACGGGAAAGGATAACTGAGCATAGGAGTTGGGAGGTCAAGGGCAAAGCACAACATCTGATCCGTGTATGTATCAGTAGAGGGATACTTGACGGTTTGTTTTTTTCCAGAGCCAGAGCAGCTTTACCGCCCTCGCTATGCTCGATTAAATCAAAGCCTCTTTTCATAGTATAGTCATCAGGTATTCCATATGAAGTTACTCTTTTCAGTCATTTATATTAATCAGTTAGCTATTTATTCACCACTCTTTATGATAAATCTCCGAATTAGATAACTCGACCCCCTTTTTGACTTACTCTCCTCCTCTCATGCCAACATTGTGGTTGTTTTTTACGTGCCGCGATTCTCGCGGCTGTGAGGCTGTGAACTGCTTCAATCCAGTGGATCGCAGAGTGCATAGCAGCCTTTGCGGTGTTGTTTTGTGCGGACAAAACCCAACGACTTGACAGTCCTGGTTGACCGCCGAAAGGTATCGCCAACCTTTTACGTTGACGCAAGTAAGCCGGCGCACCAGGGAAAACACACACATGAGTATTTTGTATACTGGCCTTCTACATCATCTCGACTACAAGACGACGTGATGTTTATGTTTTGTAACGTAGCATCGGACATATTCGGGATATCCTTGGTTTGTCGAAATAAATTGACATGTCACTGTACGCTATACACGCACACTATACACACACTATACACACACTATACACACACTATACACACATATGTATTGTCCTAGACACCCAGCCCGACCTCGTCAGTCCCCCTAGATCGTGCTGTAGAAGCCAAACACAACCCAGCCGCATCTGCTGCTCCTAGCATGCGTATGACTTCTCATGAGGGGCGTGAGGGGGTCCATAGATTCAATGCCTGCCAACCCTAGCGCTCAGTCCCGTGCCTCGGGTCCTTTTTGGCATGGAAATCCGAGGACGAACCCCGTGATTAGGCCTAGCACGCAAAGGCCAAATGAGTTGACAGATGAGAATGATATGCCTAGCACGCAAAGGCCAGATGAGTTGGCAGATGAGAATGATAACAAAAATAGTCATGATGATAAAAACCCACCGCTTCTACGAAATAGCATCATGAACGCCCCGCCCATCATCATCTATACCACCTACCGTTCTCATGCAGCCTTCCCCCTTCAAAAACATGTACATGCTGCACATGCCGATATCGATCCCGTCGCCCGTGCTGCGTCGTAAGCCCGAAGGGCCCCTACAGTCGAAGACTCATCGTCTCCAACAGCTGCTCCTCCTCTTGCGTGAGAAACATGTGCTGCGGGACGACGACCTCGCCCCTCCGGATGACAATCTCCCTCAGGTGCAGATGCGTCTTTGTGAAACTGGCGAGGCGGCTGGCCTGCGCGGTGGCGTCACGGTCACCCTCGGAGCCAGGCCTGCGCAGGGAAGAGCCCTGCTCGTCGCCATCATCGCCATCGCCATCATCATCATCACCATCATTGCTTCCGCCAAGAGTGGACTTGCGCGCCGCGTGCGTCCGCCCGAGGCTGTGCTCATCGGAATCCCCCACGCGCTTCTCTTCATCCGACATGCCCGCCCTCCTCTGCAGCTCATCCGACGGCCGTCTCGTCACGACCGGCCCGGTGGTGCCATGACCGCCACGGCCTCTCCGTCCACACTCGTCCGGCGTCCACCAGTACACGGGAAACCGCCGCTCAATGTTATTCACCAGCAGCGCCACCGCCAGCATCAGCGCGCAGCCCAGCATGATGACGGGCAGCAGAAACCACCCGATCTGCACCAACCGCGCGTCCACGACGGCCAGCAGAGCCGTCGCCCCGGCCGGGGGGTGCACCGTCTTGGTCAGGCCCATGAGGACGGTCGAGAGGGCACACGCGAGGGCGCCGCCCACCCATTGAAGATTGGGGAATTGGTTGCTGAGCTGCAAGAGCTTGGCGACAGCCACTCCGGTGAGGGCGGAGATGAACTGGCCGACGATGGCATTCCGGGGTTGTGCCAGTGGCGCTTCGATGGTGTAGAATTCCAAGACGGCAGCTGCGCCCTGGTTTGTATAGGAGATGGGGTTTGAATTAGTGGTTTTTTTTTTTTTTTTATGTTATTTTTTTTATGTTATTTTTGCGTCCTTGTTTGTTTCAACGCATCTTGTATCAAGGTTTCTCATCCTCCAGAACCAAAACACCCCTTGGCCTCATTCGAAAGAACGCCAACCCTCCCCGCACCAAGGCCAACTTACAAAACTGCCCACAATGACAGGAGCGCCGTGGGCCTCAAAGGAAGGAACATGCTTGGACACCCCCTGGATCAGAAGAAGAGCGGCAAAAACACCAACAAAGGCCCAGAAAATGGGCATCAGGTTGCCCGTGTCGCGCGGCTTCGTCTTGCGATGGCCCAGGAACCACGACACCGGGTAGGGCAGGTACGCCCACGGCGGCGGCGGGACGAGCGGGTTGAGGTACCGGTCAATGTTGAAGGTCCATGTTCGATGGGGGAGTCGTACCATGGCGGTGGTCGCGTCGGCTGAATGGGGGGATGGGGGAGGAGGAGGAGGAGGAGGAGGAGGCGGCGTTTTCTTCTAAGAGGAACTGTGTGGTGCGATGCCACAGGACATGTTGGCTGATGAAGGGGAATGAATTCAGGCAATGATGCAGTAACGGGATGTTCAAGTACAGGGGAGAAGGGCATTGCGGCGGGGGGCCGACGGGTTGTCCACGTCACTTGGAGGACTTGGAGGAGCACTTGGAGGAGCACTGGGACGGAGTTGGGATTGGAATTGGAATTGAAATCGAAATTGGACATGGACATGGACATGGACATGAATGGACGTGGACGAACAGGGGGCGGGGCCAGCGGACCCACAGAAACGGGCACCAAGCAGGAGCTAGCAAGCCGCGGGATGCCGCTGGGTGCGGGGAGAAATAGGGCAGGGACGGGGGATGTGATTGGTGGATGCACTGGCGCACGGATGCATGGATGCATGACGCATGGATGCACGACAGATGCATGCTGTCATAGGCAGGCCGTGATTGGTGGTTTGTGCTGGGGGGCGGTGGGAGGTGGAGTCCGGCGATGGTTCGGGAATCGGCATTGGGACAATGGAGGATGGATTGGAAGGAAACAAAGAGAAAGAAGCAAGTTTTTTTTTAGTTTCTTTAAAAAAAAAAAAAAAAAAAAAAAAAAAAAGTCTCCATCGAGTCTAATGCGCCATTGTGAGCCTGTGACCCATTCACACGTTTGTCAAATGGCCAAATGCGCGGCGCGCGCGCACAAGTGGTGTAGGAGAGGATATTCATGTGTTTTTCTGGGCAAAAAAGAAGAAGAAGAAGAAGAAGAAGAAGAAGAAGAAGAAAAGATAAATAATAATAATAATAATAATAATAATAATAATAATAAAATAAAACCATATATACGTTACAAAAAAAAAATTCAATCCATGTCCGTCCTCCGACTGCCGCATGTCACCCCCGACACACCCGTGTAAGTGGTGCAGGCACGGCGCCAGGCCAGAGCATCACGAAACTCGGCGCACGCTTCGGCGCAACACCGCAGGGCTCGCGACGGGGGCTTCGACTGGCTTTCACAGAAAAGTATGGAAACAAATGATGGATACCGCGATGCAGTATAGAGGCATGTTTTTGCTTGTATGCATTTGGGTAGAACGGGCTTCGTGCGCCTTCCGAGATTCACGACTCACTTCACTCGCTCGCGCACGTTCTAAATTCTCACCTCTGCAACGCATCACAAGCTTCATCCTCCCACTCACCTCCAGCACTCCGAGCCACAAGATCCAAACCCGAAAAAAGACCGGACGAGTATCACGCTTCGCATCGAAAACCCGCCTCTTGGTCTCTGAGAAACAAGGCCAACCCAACGCTGGTGCGGGTGCCCTCCCACGGCCGCTTCTCTCGAAACACCCCACGCCACCCCGAATTCGAGCACAAACATCCCGCACCGATATATCAAGCTCAACCTGCAATTCCCCCAGCCAGCGCCATGGTCGTCGTGCCCGTCCCGAGGACCCAAGTCGTCGAGCTGTCCCATCTCGCGGCCGACATGTCCCTCCTTCTCGAGCAAACAAGGCGCCATGTCGACGCGATTTCCGAGAAAAAGGTAAACCATGTTTTCCCCCTTCCGCCCTCGGTGCTTTCTCTTTGATTCGCTGCGCCATGTGTGAAACGTCCAAGGCTGACGAGTTGCTCGGCTCGTTTCTTCCGCACCCACGCTGCTAGAAACGGGTCGCGGCGCTCGTGGACCCTGAAACGGGATGGCGAGGAGCCACGGAGACGGACACCGACACGAACATGGACATGGAGGTTGTGGTGGCGCTGGAGAGGAGCATCTCTGCGGTGGGCGCGTTTCGGGCACGTATCCTGGCCGCCATGGGACGGGGGGATGGCGAGGAGCATTTGTCTGCGGCTGCGTCGGCCACATCGACCGAGTCGGGCGGCGCATCAGCAGCAGGATCCTCTCCGCCGCGCCACCACGAGCACGTCCTGGCCATGGAGTCCCCGCGCGTGTTTGTGCCGGGCCGCAGCGGCGCGGGTCCGACTCCCAGCCGTCGCGTCGTCCTGGGCGGACTCCCGCCCGACACGAATGCGAGGCAGGTCCTTTGCGCGGTGGGCCGGTGCCACGGGGGGGTGGCGTCGGTGGTGGTGTTGGACGATCCGGCGGCGGAGGAGACGAGGGACGAGGAGGCCAAGACAACGTCCAAGACAAAAACAAGGACAAAAACAAGGACGACAAAGACGGCCGTCGTCGAGTTCGTGTACCCCCGCGCGGCCGCCGACTTTGCCTCGCGCGCGCAGCCCCAGACCCAGCCGCTCGCCGT
>SRPU01000627.1:0-15688 GCA_018360185.1 Claviceps lovelessii | reverse complement strand
GAAAGCAAAGGAAGAAAAAAAAAAAGGCCACGTCTTCCCTCAGCAAATAGACTCGTCCAACGCGGCACTCACACAACACGGCCAACGTATACGCCGACACGGCCACCCCCTTCATCTGCCACTCAGTGGGCGTCCGGCCCGCAATCCGCCACACGTAGCGCGACAAGACAATGGCATTGCTGCTGCTAAAGGCCAGGATGACTGACTGCACCGCGTAGGCAATGGGGAAGAAGTACCTGGGCCGCGGGTAGGCCTGCTCCAGGTACACGACGTCGGAGCCGCTCCGGTTGGGGAAGTAACTCGCCAGCTCGAGGTAGGTTCCGAAGCCGGAAACGGCGAACAGAGCCCCGAGGGTCCAGTAGATCAAGGCGAGGCCGACGGATCCCGTGGCACCGAGGACGATTCCGGCTTGGAAAAGTTAGTTTTTATTTTCTTCGACAAGACAAATAAGGCAGGGCTGAATCAGGCCCTCATGGAAAGAGGGGGGGGGTGGATTTTCTCCTTAACACACAAAGAAAGGGGAAAAAAAAAAAACGGGGGGGGGGGGGGGGGATAAGAATGAACATTAGCATACGTGTGGAAAATACACCCGTGCCAACCATCTGATTCACATTCAAAAAGATAATAGTCACCCATCCGACGTGATACCCCAGCGGCGAGTCGCGCTCGACCGGCGCCCCAGCAGCTTCCTGGTACGCCGCTTCAGAACCATTCCCTCCCTTGACGCGCGTGAAGGCCAGATTTCCATCGTACACGACATCGGACGCAGCAGATGGGCAGCGCGACGCGGGCATGGACGTGGCGATGTCTTTCCGGGGGTCTGCATCCGAGGCAGTGAGGCCGGCGTCCATTCGCGTTCAAGCTCAGAAAAGTGATGGGGCGGACGGACAGGAAGAAGCGGGAACAAGGCGAAGTATTTCTTCTAGACAGAGGGACAGAAAACGGAATGGACAGTGCAAGTACCCTGCTTGGTCTTGGGTTTGGGGACATGTCGTTTACTTTATACATCTCCCCTTTCCCAGCTCGTATCGCCGCACGAAGCAATAATGCTGTGTGTCTTCAATTTTTTTTTTTCATTTCATTTTGATATATTTTATTTATTTCTTCATTTGTTTTGCCCACCCCTTCGTCAGCTTCGAGTTCCGATCATGCCATGCGGGTGCAGCGACATTCGTTGCCACATCACAGTGTGGTCGCACCAAAAAAAAAAAACAAAAAAAAAACAAAACAAAACACACAAAACAACATGAAGTTTACGACTGTGCTTGGAAGCTTGTTCCTCACGGCTCTTCAGGCATCCGCCGCCCCTTCGTCGCCAACCGATATAAGTCTCCGCCCCACAGGATGGTGTTGCACTGAAATGTAAGCACGACTGTTTTATTGTGTATCTATGGGTGTGTCTAGATGTGTTTGTACATCTTATAATTGGTCCTTTTACGGTTTCTGATATAAGTCGCGACATCTCACAGTCCTACACAAGACGGATACCACGCCGTCCAGACATATATCCCCAGAGGCATCCATGACTATTACTTTACTGTTGCCTTCTGTAAAATCACCGTCCGCAGACCATCACCCAACAGTTGTGATGGTTACACCTTTGAAGCATCATCATCCAACGGCTGTCAACTATTCGGCGAGGTCGTTGTTAGACCTAAGGAGTTTTGCACTGGCCCCACGGATCCCGCTGTTCACTTGCCGTTGTCATGAAGCTAGGGATGAAACTCCTCACCCTGGAGCTCCATGAAACATTTACGCAAAATGTACGGGCCCGGCAAGCGCCGTACTACCATCCAGCAGTGGAGGACAGAGCTCGGTGACCTATACCATGTATAACTTAGACAACGGGCACACTGGAATTCTTGAGAATGCTGAGCACGCTAAGAATGTAGAAAGCCAGGGTAGGGGTGGAACAAGAGGGAAACAAATCCCTTAAACTATAATTATAAATACATCTAGGCCCCTTCGTCTCTGGATGAATCTGCCGCTATGATGTATAAAGAAGAAAGTCAACACACTACGAATCACTATGAAGTTCGGCACGGTGCTTGGAAGCCTGTTCCTCATGGCGCTTCAGGCATCCGCCGCATCGCTACCACCCGATATTGATCTCAACCCCACGGGATGGTGTTGCACTAAGATGTACGTGCTACTCATTTTGATGACGCCCCTTGTGTGTGTGCGTATATTGCTTTGCATCTTCAGACATACTAACCAAGGCCGCCGTGTCTACCAGTCCTGCACAACTCGGATACCATGGCGTTCGGACATATATCCCCAGGGGGAAGGCTCACTACGTCTTCAGTGTTGCCCGGTGTGAAATCGTCGTCAGCAGACCGTCACCCGACAATTGTGATGGCTATACTTTTGAAGTGGTAAACGACTGTGACCTCTACGGCAACATCGCTGTCCAACCCAGCGAGTTCTGTACTGGCCCCGCGGACCCGGCTGTGCACTTGCCGCTGGCTGGGGCTGGACATGGATGAATGATGGCAGAAAGATACAAGCCCTACATATATGTATTGTGTATGTATATGCGTATGTAGAACGAGGGAGAGAGGGGGAGACAGAGAAAGAGGACGGTCCATATCACCGAGTTCCGGTCCGAATACTTTGTTGGCTTAAACGCTCCCCGACCCCTTATAAGGGCCGTACTGTACTAGGTCCGAATTTATCTATTGAGCAATGTTCTTTTCTTTTTCTCTCTTTTCTTCTCCTTTTTTTTTCGTCTCTTTATTTCCCTTTTTTCTTTTTCTTTTCTTTTCTTTCTTTAGCTTAGTCGTGGTCCGTAGTCCACGGCCTGGTGTATTCATCATCTTACATATAGAATCATCTCTCGACCCATCACGCGAGCGGTTTCAGACATCGCGCTCAACAAGAACATAAAAAACGAGTACGTAAACACGCAGTAGCAGATTTTTGAACACGCAGTAGAAGCTAAACCTAAAACGGAAGAAGTACCTTTCCACTTTTTTTATATGTAAAGATACCTCCCACATTTCTGGGTTTCCTATGCCGCTAAGTCCGCCACGTTGTAATTTCCTTACACACATTTTCTACTTTAATGTAAATTCATGCTTTTTGCCGTTAAAGATTATAACCTTAGCTTTATTAATAGATTTAGAAACGCCCTTAACAATGTATATTATACTAATATCTTAGATTAAGTGTTCTTACCTATAATTAAAAGATGTAATAACCGCAATTTAGAATTATTAACGTCTTAAGGGCTTTATATATAATATTAGCAGTAAGCAACGCAATCCTTGCATAATTAGTATAAAATTTATATTATTATAATACTAGCATAGCGGCTACTATTATTAATAGGCTTAAAAAAAGGGAAAATATTATACTTCTTCCTATAAATCTAATTACCCTTTTTAAGCATAAATTCTTTATAATAAGTATAAGAACACTTTTAATCTAAAAGTTATGCATTCTTTATATAACTATAATTAGATTAATTCTCTTATAAGTTTAAGTATATTATAGCTTTAAAGTTAGTAGTAATTTAGTATAATAAGGCTTACTAAGCTTATTAAAGCAAAGTTTAAGGGAATGTAACTAATAGTAAGGCAAATTACTAAGCAAATTATATTTAAGCATCCCTAGGTTATAATTAATAGCCTAAATATATTTTTTTTTAAAAGAACCCTTTAATTAGGCAAATATTATATTAGAATATTAATATAAGCCTTTATTAAGCTCCTTTCTTAAAATAGCTGCATTTTTTCCTATAAAATTTATTATATTAATATAGGGAAAATCTCTTAAGTATTCTAAACCTATTATAACTATATCTAGAATTAGAAAAGGAACTTAGAAGTATTGCTTATAAATAATATATATAAGGTTAACCACTTTAATTTACTATTAATATAAGTTACTAGTATCTCTAAGTTATATACTAATTTTAGCGTTGCATTTAGGCTTATAGCTATTAAAGATACTAAGGCCTATATATAGTTTCTTATAGCATTATAAGAAGCATAGTAAAATGCTTCTATTACTAAACCTTCTATTATTATTATAGACTTTAAGGCTACTCTTAAGTTATTTCTTTAAAATATCTTCCTATATATATAGTAGTAGATTTATATATAGTATATACTAAAGAATATTATTCTTAATATTAAGAAGAAGTAGTGTAGCAGCCTTAAGGGATATATAATTATTAAGGGTTAAAAAATAAAGAAAAAACGTAAGTAAAATATACTATAGAGGGATAAATAAAAGGAGGGTAATAATAATATAGAGCATAGTTTATTGCTATAGGTAAATAAGAAAGAGTGTTATGGTCTAGGTCTTTGACCTAACCTTAGTAAGGCTGCGGACCGCGCGCAGCTGGCACCCACCCTAGCGTGCGACCGACCAATATAGATGTCAATTGATCAGATCTTGCCAACCTGATCAATGCGTATCCTTTTGCCTTGGCTTGCAGCTGGCGCAGCTGGCAAGGGATCCGGGAGACCGGTATCGACTGCGCTGACATCCGCGATGACCCAATCGGGTTAGTCCATAACAAAGAGGAAGAATAACTAGGCATTACTATAACCTAAGCATTTAATTTAACGGCTCCCCCTTTAATTAATTATATAGCTAATGGTATCCTTAATGCCTAAAAGGCAACTATAAAAGCTACTATTAAGGCCAAATTCTTAGCTAAGTAGAAAGATCTCTATACTAGGTTTCGTAATTAAGGGTATAAGATTTACTCTTAGTATAATTTATATAATGCTCCTTACTAAGTCTTATATTATAGTTATTATTAAATACCTTAATAAAACCTATATGCTATAGAGGGACTAATTTATAAATTATATAATAAAATTATATTATAACTTTAGCATTTAAGCTACATTATAAGTTAAGAGCATATATTATAAGCTTAAAAGACATATAAAGCATCCATTTATTAACCTCTTTAAGCTTTATATAGCGGTTTAGAAGATAACTTAATAGTATAAGCAGCGCTTTACTATATAATTTAACTTTAAATTCTCCCGCTAAAAGGTAGCTTAGAATAAATATCCTATAATTTAGAATCTTATGCTTTATATTAGCTAGAAGCCTATAAATCTTATATTTAAGTAAGCTAAGCTTGCCCTTAATAGTATTAAAAAAAGGGCTTAAATGTAATGCGCTATTAAGCCCTATACTAGGCGTTTTAAAGCATAAATAGGGCTGCCTTATAAGCATATAATTATTAATAGAATTAATACTAGCGAAGCTTTTAAAATAAAAGATATTTACCTTTATTAATAGCTTAAGCTTATAATAGTATATTTCTTATATTTTTATAAAACTATTACTAAAAATTATTATAGCCTAAGGAAGAAAAGCTACTTAATACTTATTATAAGCCTAATCCTAATACTATACACACTTAAACTTATAGATTAAATAAACTAAAGACCCCCCTTTTAATTAATAAATTTAATATAGGTAGGATACTAAGTGTTAATAAGTAAGAGGGGAATGTAATTACTGCCCTTATTTATTAGGTTAAGGCATTTACACTAAGCTTATTACTAGCACTATTATTATTAAGCTATAAAAGTAGTATAAAGAGAGGGAAAAAAGCTTATAATAAAAGCTTTTAATAAATTAAAGAGCTTTAAAACACTATATTAAGGATTATAGGTAGCGTTAAGGCTTTATAAGCTACGCAGTAGGCTATATAAGCTGCCCTTTTATAGTATTAACCTTATTATTACTAACCTGCCTCTCTATATATAGGTTAGCTAGCTATATACCCTTAGATAGCTTAGAATTACAGCATTCTTCCTAAACTAACTTAGATACCTTAGTTATTACATAATTATAGTGCTAAGCTAAGTCCCTTATCCTCTAAGTTTAGTTAGAATACAAGCTCTAGCTAGCACACTATATAGAATTACTATAGACCTTAATAGATACATTTTCTTCGCTATATGTAATTATAATGTGGCGGACTTAGCGGCGCAGGAAACCCAGAAATGCGGGAGGTATCTTTATATAAAAAATAAGTGGAAAGGTACTTCTTCCGTTTTGGGTTTAGCTTCTACTGCGTGTTCAAAAATCTTGACGCGCAGAATGCGCTAGAAATTGGCTTATATTGATGCTATTTCTAGCTACGTGTAAATTACATATAAAGGAAAATATCTGTGAAATGGTGCGCACAGCCGCAGCCCTTGCGTAGCGCGGGATTACGATAATTCACGCGTTATATATAATCCACCTACGCATTCTAGGTAACACACCCCCTAATTAGAGCGTAACTAACTAAGGAAGACCACTCTAATTATATAGAGGCAGCGCGTATAATAGTATTTATAAATATAAGGTTAATATAAGGTAAAGAAGGGAGGTTATATATAAAAGTGTAGATATTACAAATTCCTCCTTATCTCTATAAATTCCTTCTTTTCTTCTCTCTTTATAAGCACTTTTTTTATTATAATTAGTAATTCTAATCACTACCACCGCTACCGCTGCTACTATTATACCTTCTTTAAGGTTAGGGAGGGTCCTTTAAAAGAATGCCTAATAGGCAGTCCCTTTAAAGGTCTTCTTTAGAATTTCTTTTAATTTTAAAGATTATAGTACTAATAATTTTCTTACTCCCCCTACGCCCCCCTTATTACCCCCTCTATCTTCTTTATCTCTTTTTCTAAGCCTATAGCCCTTTAGAAAGGTTTAAAAGCCTCTCTCTACCTAAGTATATAAAGGTTATAAAAGCACTGCTTTAAGGACCCTACTATAAAGGTAAAAGTAAATAATAAGTCTTAAGGGTACTTTTTTTTTTTTTTAAAGGACTTTACTAACCCTTTAAAAGCTAGCTTTACTTATAATTTATAGTGCGCTATAGTAATTACCCTATTAGGGGTATATTAAAGCAGCTATTATAAGTAAGGATAATAATAGAAAATACTATAAAACTAAGTTTAGCTAATTTTAGAAATACTTTTTATATAAGTTAGGTAATTATTATTATAATAACTTATATACTATACTAGTTTCTATTACTAGGTAGATGCTAGTAGCATAGAGTTATAATTAAAAGGTAAGCTTTCCTCCTCTCTCTACCCTACTTTTATAATAAATACTAATATTTTTACTTATTTTAGCTATATAATTAGTGCTATTAAGCACTAAAGCTATAAATAAAACTCCTTATAAAACTAGACTTTATATATAAAGATTAGCCCTATATTAAAGCTAATAATACTACTAAGGGCTTATTAGTAGTAAAAAAGAAAGCTAAGGTAGCTATAGTAATAACTAGTATAAAGGAAGTTATTAAAAAATATATATAAAAGCGCTATTAAAGTCTTATTTCTTTAAAGCTAATGTATACCTTATATTATACTTAGTGTTTACTTTTGCTTTTATTATCCTTCTTACTTTACTCTTTTACTTTACTTTCTATACTATTACTTGCCTTAAGTAAATCTTATTTGCTTTAGTAGTGCCTTTACTACTTAAAGGGAGGGCTTTTATATATTTTTTAGGGTAATATATTTAGTGCCCCCCTTTTTATATACTAATGCTATAGCTATAACTATATATAAATTATATGTTTTAAATATTATATAAATATAGCGTTTAATTTTTTAAACTTTATAGTTTTTAGCTCTTTTCTTAAATATAAAGTGTATATATATCTATTAGACTAAGCATTCCTTAGAAGCGTTTAAATTACTACTAATTAAGTGCCTTTATAAATCTATTTATAGGTATCTCTACTATAGAGAGATAATTAACCTTAAAGCTCCTATACTTATATTCCTACTTTAACTATATATTATATATATTAATATAGCATAGATAAGTAGTAAGTCTCTTACTTTTATTAAGAATAAGGCATATTATTTACTAATTATTATAATAAATTACCTAGTCCTTATATATATTAAATTAAATATCTTTAAAGAGGCACTATAGACTAATAGTTTTATATATAATTTATAATAAAGAAAGTAGTTCTACCTCTATTATTAAGGTTATAACTATTAATTAATATATTGCCTTTTAAATAATAAGTCCTCTAAAGAGTATAATAAAATATCCCTATAATAAGCATTATATACTCTTATTATTAGTAAAGAAAGTATTGCTTACTATTTAGATTACTTATATTTCTCCTACACCCCTAAACCCTAGGGTAAGATATTTTATAAGGACTAAGTATTTAATTACTTAGTCTATTATATTAATATACTTTAGTCCTAGGTTTATAAGAAACTATAATAATTTTACTATAGTATATGCTATATTAGGCCTTATTATAATTATAGTATAAAGAATTAACCCTATTTTTTCTTAGTATACTCTTATAGTTTATTTATTAGCTTCTCCCTTATACTTATAATACTTTAATGCTAGGATTAAAATAGTAGGGAAAGATCCCTTACTTACTTAACTAAATTTTTCTTTAATTTTATTAATATATACTTTATAGCTTAGGTAAATTTACTGCTTTTTATAGTTATAAAGCACCTAAATACTAAGGAAAAATTATATATTACCTTTATTATTAAGCTTATAAGCTTCTTTTAGTCCTTAGATTACTTTTTCTACCTTATGTTATGGACTAGCCTAGATGGCTACTGCAATCTAGTGTTAATGAAGTTATTATTATCTATAAAGGGGAAGGGGAGACTACTATCCCCCTCCTCTATATATGCGCTATATATATAGTGTATATCCTTAGGGTTTGCCCTATAGGTGCAATAGGTCTCCTTATATGCCCCTCTTCTACTCCGCTAAGGATCTAAGCTACTAGCTTAAATCCATTATATAGCCCCTCTACCTACGCTGCCCCCTAGCTATTAGCTAGCTAGTAGCTATTTAAGTAATAATAATAATATAAAAGTGTTAGTAATGCAATTTAATAGGCAGAACTATTATATTCTAACTAGTTATAATATAGTGCCTATTAATAATAAATAAACCTAAAAATAGAAATCCTAAAATTCTAAATTAGCTAGCTAATTATACGCTAGCTATTAACTATAAATATTCTATCTAGCCCTTAGGTTTCTATAAATATAAGTTTTATATTATTTTTTTATTTTACCTCTTATTAATACTTAGGTTTTTATTTAGAAGCCTATTATTACTATTTTCTCTTTAGCCTACCTTTATTCTATTTTTTTTTTTTTTTTTTTTTTTTTTTAGTATTAATCCTTTATTACTTTTTATTAAATTCTTTTAGTAAGCTTCTTTATTATTATTTATCTCCTTAGAAGCACCTAGCTAAGTATAGTAAAAATATAGCTACTGCTATTAATGCTCCTTCTCCCTCTTTTTTACCTTTAAATAGCTACTATATCTTAAGCTACTATAAAGTAAAGGGTAACTCTAAGAATAAGTTATTTACCTTTATTAACCTTTTTAATCTAAATAAGTAGTGTTTATTCTATATTATATATATAGCTAATAATAGCTTATTTTTATATATTTTAAGCCTAGTATATTTTTATAAGGAGTATAAATAAAGAAAAATAATATATATATAAAATGCTACTATATTTACCTAAAGCCCTACCTTATACTACCTTACTTATAAAATAGTAGTAGTTATTTACTATAGTAAAGCTATAAAGGCGCTATATATCCTTACCTATAATACTATTAATAGTAAAGGGTAAAGGGTTATATTAACTAAGCCTTTTAAGGCTTTTTATACTTAATTTATAATTACTTTATATATTATTAAGAAGTATACTATACCCTCTATAGCTACTAGCTTTTTACCCCTACCTATCTTAACTTATTTAAAGTATTTTTAGTTTACTACTATAGAAATACTTAAATATTCTTTACTTACTACTATTATTAATTCTACTATAATTTATTCTTTAAAGACTAGTATTAACTATACTAATGCTTAGTTATTTAAGGTATAGTGCTAAGTTAAATAGCTAATGCTAGTATATTAAGATTTATTTATTAATATTTAGATATATTAAACTACTATATTTACTTCTTCTTCTATACCTACTAATAAATATTTATATATATCTATACTGCCTTTTTTTACTAATTTTTATAAAGTTATATTTACCCTTTTTAAAGGCTTTTTTAAACTTATATTAAGCCCTTTTAGGGACTTTTTTAAATATATATTACTCTCTCTTTATAATTTCTTTAAAAGTAGGTTTATTATACTAGTCTACCCTAGTTTCTTAAATCTATCTTAATTACTACCTACCTTTATTATTATATTATTACTGCTACTCTTAGCTAGTTTTACTTAAACCTAGGGTATAACTAGCCTAAGGTTAATAAACCCTTTCTTATTTACTATAAGCTAAAAGCTACCCTAGCTACCTAACCTTAACTTACCCTTTATAGCTATATTTACTAAGTAGTATAAGAAAAAGAAAAAGAGAAAGAAAAAAAAGGCTTATTTAGGTTCCTTATTTACTCTATTAAAAGATAAGTAGTATTAAAGTATAGGGGTATTAGGGCTAAATTAAAGCCTATATAAGAACTAGTATTATTAAAGTATATATTAAATAGTATACTATATAAAGCTAATTAAGAAATATATTATACTTATATTAAGCTATTATTATAATATATATTACCTTAGTATAATTTAAAAAGTATTAAAGCTTTAATTTTTTTTAGGTTTTTAAGTAGTTTTTATATTAGCTATATATAGCCTATTTATTTAACTAGTATATTATAATACTTACTATATTCTTTAGTATTCTTTATAGCTAAGATAAACTTAACCTAATACTTAAGGGGTTTATTTACTTTATTATCTTAGGGCTATATAAAGCTTAGGTAAGAGTTTTATAATATTTAAAAAGAAAGGGGGTTATTTACTATATATTTTATTAAATTAATATAGAAAATAAAATATATCCCCCTTAGAATATTTAGTTTTATAGTAAGGGGGGTTAAAACCTTAAGTATAATATATTTAGCTATTACTTAATTTAGCTTTTTACTTAGGTAAAGGGTATAAATATTATAAAAACTAAGCTATATTTTATTCCCTAGTTAGTAATACTCTACTAAATAGTATAACTTATTAGAGAATTCCTACTATTATTATTAAGTAAAGTTAATAATAGCTTAAGTAAGTACTATACCTTATTTAATATATTTAAGGAACTAAACTACTTAACCCTTAGCTAATATATAGCTTTAGCTAAAAGCTAGTATATACTAAATAAGGTTAATATTAAAACTATAAAAGGCTATATATATACTAAGGCTAGTAACTAAAGAAGTATAATTATTAAGGGTAAGCTAGTATACTATAAAATATATAGGCTAATTTATTTAAGTAAAGGAGACTATTACTTTAAGCACTACCTATACCTTTTAGTTTATATATTTAGTACTACTATTAGTTTAAAAATAGTAGAATATAAAAAGGAGCTATATAATACTAGTAAGGAAATAAAGTATTAACTAAAACCTACTTACTTAGTCTAAGCCTTAATTTAAAATAATACTTAAGGGGAACCTATAAAAATACTATTAGTAATTAAGAAAGCATTAAGTATATACCTTAATACTTATACTTATTATAGCCTCTAACTATATATACTTAGAGAGGTAATTTATAATAACTATAAGAAACTAAAGAGTATTTATATTAAATCCTAGGAGGTTAGTTATAAAGTCCACTAAAATTTATAACTAATATTTATTTAGCGCTAAAATAGGTTAGAGAAGGCTTTAATATAAGTACTAGCTTTTATAAGCCTTATAATAATAGTAGTTCTATATATAGTATATAATATTTATTAATATACCCTTCTAATAATAGCTATAATAAAGTGCCTAAAAGGTTATATTCTTCCCTAAGTAGCCTAATAAGGGTAAGTTATAGGTTTATTAAATTAGTATAGTAGTAAGGGGCTTATACTATAGTACTTAAAGATAGCTATAAAATAATAAGGCACTATAGGTATTAATTATATAGTCTCTAACTTACTAATAGGTAGCTATCTTAGTAAGGAACTATTAGGCTTTAAACTATACTACCTTAATCTTTATATAATATATTAGGTTAGCCTATACGCCCTAGTCCTAAAGGCTCTAAAAGTAGGTATTAGTAAAGAAATTACGCCCCTATAGGCTAGTAGTAAAGGCTATATCCTAGGTCTAATCTATATTTATTATAAATATAGGCTAAATAAAAAGTAGGTATAATAAGTATATAATAAATACTAAGTAGAGTAAAGGTTAAGTTAGTAGGGATTCCTTTAATTTATTCTATTTATAATAAAATAGTGCATTAAGGCATGCTGCCTAAGAGCCTAGGTAGTAATAAAGGTAAAAATTAAAGAAAGAGAGGGTCTCTGCTTAGTATACCTAGTATTTTAATATTTCCCTAGGGCTTATAAAGTATTTTAAATTCTTATAGTTAATAAGAATTATAAATAGTTTAAAGATACTATAAAGCTTAGTAAACTAAGCCTTAAAGTATAAAATAATGCTAAGAAGCTCCTTATTATAAATTATATAATTCTACTAAGGGGCTATAAGTTTAGCTAAGTAATAGGCTACTAATTATAATATACTTACTATATTATATTAAGAGAGATAACCCCTAAGCGCCTCTCCTAATACATTAGCTTTAACTACTATATTTAAGGCAGGGTCCTATTATATAAGAATAGAGGCTAATAAGAATATATTCTTAAGGCATTAGAAGAATATCTAATACTTAAGGAACTAAATAAATAAAATACCCTTCTTAGTAAGGTTAAGTAGGGGCCTAGTAAGGTTTAAGAAGTTAGCTATAAATTTCTAATAAAAATTTATAAAGCCTAAGAAGCTACATACCCCTTATAGCCTTATTAGCGCTTTTTATTTCTAAATAGCTACTACCTTAGCTAAGTCTAGGTGCATTATATAGCTAGCCTAAATAATAAACCCTAGGTACTTAACCTTTATTACACTAAAAGCATACTTACTAATATTAAGGTATAGGCTAGCTTATTAAAGGCATAAAAGAATATCCCTAGTGCACTATATATACTCTTTATATATACTACTAGTATAAATAAGAATATTATCTAGGTAGGCTATAGTATAAACCCCTAGAGTATCCCCTAAGGCTTTATTAATATACTACTAAAACATTATAGGTGCCTCTATTAAGCTAAAAGGGTATACTAGCTATTTAAAGAGGCTAAACCTTATTTAAAATGCTATTAAAGCTTTATCCCCTTTAGCTATATATAAACAATAAAAGGCAGCGTAAATATTTAATTTTATAAACTACTAGGCATTAGCTAGAGACTATAGAGTTTCCTTAATAAGTAGTAGTAAATAATAATTTTAATTTATAATTTTATTTAATGCCCTATAGTTTATATAAAAACACTAGCTACCCCCTACCTTTTTAACTAATAGCACTAGTATAGCTACTAAGGAGAAGGAGGCTTAAATCTAACCTTTATTTATTAGGTTTATAATTTACTTCTATATTTCTAATAGCTAATTCTATAGTATATTATAAAGAGGTGCCTAAAGTAGGTTTAGTATACTACTATTAGGATTATATTATAGTTAAATATAGTAGTTAGCCTAGCTTTAGTAAGAAGGTAAGGCGCTAGCGTTCTTATAGTAAAATAGATTCTTAAAGTTAGCTAGCTTACTAGGTAATAAAGAGAGGTCTTTATCTTTCTCTAAGGGTACTAAGTTTATTATAAAAGTAAGGATAATATTAATTTTATATAGACTTATAGCTATAACACTACTTACCTTATCTAACTTTAATATACATTAAGCTAAACTAGTATATACTAAGCCTATTATAGCAATTATTAGTAATATTATATCTTAAGCATTAAAGGCATAAATCTATAAACTACCCTATATATAAATAATAAGTAGGCATTTAGCAGCGTATAGCATAATATTATTTTAAGCTATTTATAGCGCTTTAAGGATATAGTCTTATAAAAGACCTAGAATAATATAGGCTATAATAGGGAATATTTACCTATTTAGGTTAGCCCTAAATTATATAAAATAAGTAATTTATAGCTACTAAGAGGTATTAGCATAGCTATACCTTATTACTATTATAGTAGTAGTTAGAATATATAATTAAGTTAAGGGGATTTATTAAAGGCCTAGCCTTTAGACTATACTCTTACTTATAGTAGTATAGCTATTATAACTACTATTTACTTAAGCATTAATAAACTAAAAACTATTATAAAGAAGGGGAAGGAAAAATAGTGCCTTTTTTATATAATATTCTATTTCCTTATAAATATTTAAGCTATTATTAATATAAATATAGTGTAAGCTATTACTACTTATATATATCCTACTGCTAAGACTTATATAGTAAAACTATTTTTTTCTAAGTTAGAACTATTCTTATTACTAAAGGCCTCTTTATTAAAGGTATTTAGAACTTTAATTCTAAGTCTTTTTAAAGAGTAGTAAGCTAGGAGTTAAGCATAGCCTTTAATATAGTAGCTATTACTACTATAATATAAATATTACTAAGTAGCCTTATAGTATTTAATAATATTTTCTAAGACCTATATTATATATACTATACCCTTAATAGCTATAGGTCTTACACTAAACTTAGCCTTACTAAAGAACTTATAGCCCTATTTAGCGCTTATAAAGCCTATAGAGTTAATACCTATTATAGCTATATTACCCTTATAGTTATATCTACCCTAGGGCTAGTAGCATGCCTTAATATACTCTTTAATTTAATATAAATTAATATCTAAGGCAATGCTATAGTATTATATAACTACTATAAAATAGTTTAAATAAAGAATATTATAATCTATATAGCAATCTCTTATTTACTTATTAAGTCTTATTTAAAGCTAGGTAAGTTTTACTATATTTACCTATATACTACCTCTAGCTAAGTAAAGCTTTTATTTAAAGTAAATAAAGAAATTAGTAAACTACTTATTTAGGTATTGCTTTAATTAGTTTAGCTCTATAATTATATATTCCTCCTAATAAAGGTCTATAAATATAGTATTAAAGTAGTTAAGGAAATAACTAGGTATATACTAATAATTATTACTAAGCTTAAAGAATAGAGTAACCTATACCTAAACCTTAGGTAATAAGTTCTAGTAAATAAGAAACTACTTATTATAGTTAGTACTAATAAAGTCTAAGTTAGCCTTTAGCTTATATATTATAAGGCTCTACTAAGCTTAGAATAAGGCCTTATTTCTATTATAAGGGTTCCCTATTAGAAGTAGTTTGCATTTAAATTACACCTAGTTAGAATATATTAAGGCACCTATATAGAATACCTAATTTATTAAGGCTGCTTAGTAGTATAGTTCTTTAAGCTAAGCTACTATTAAAGCAATAGTTTTATAAAGATAATATAAGTTCTATACATTACTTAATTAAGCTACCTATTTATAATACTAAGGGTCTATTATATTATATATTGTGTCGGGGCTAAAGAGACATGGGCCACAGACAGGTGGAAAGAGGTTATCGAGACGACTAAGGGCATTGGACCTTGGCACGGTGTAATCAGACTATCTAATTAGATAGTATAAAAAGGTCCTAAGCCCTTAGATAGTTAAAAAATATTATCCATTTTCTGTTTTTCAATTTTAGTATATAGGTGCAAAAGCACCTATTGCTATAATGTTCTAATAACCTAGCCGCAGTTGCTGCTATGTTAAAGATATTCTATATTTTATTATAAACC
>SRPU01000626.1:0-15732 GCA_018360185.1 Claviceps lovelessii | reverse complement strand
TTTTTCGATGAAGTTTTTTTTTTTTTTTTTTTTTTTTTTTCCTTTTCCTTTTTTTTTCGTTCTTTTCCTTTTTCTTTCTGGATACTCGAACCTTCCACGTCAGAGTAATTTGATGCCCGAGATGGTCAAGATGCACATGTACTTAAACGTTTATAATTATGAAAACATACACTAAATTTTTATCTATATTATTCTCTTCTGCACAGTGGCCGTACGAACGTCAGGACAAGAGCCTCACCGTTGAAGAAGAAGAAATGGCCTATCACAATGCCTCCCGACCAACATGGGGCCCTAATGAGACTCTAGTCGTGACACGATCTATTGACGCGACGCAATTTCGGCGCAGTCTTCGCGACAATTCAGACATCTTACAATTTCAACGAGGTGGTATTCAGACGGAAAGACAGGACGTTCGGCTCGCGAAATTCTCCGCAGAGGTAGGCAACTCTGTTCCTTTTTTTTCCCTTTTCCCTTCTTTCCTCCTTCCTTTCTTTCTTTCTTTCTTTGGGTTTTGATGTGATTTTGTGCCGTGAGCCCATACTTACATGATAACAGTCCTCCAAGAAGTTTCTCCAAGCGCAAGATAAGGTGACGGAGATTAAGCTGGTGAATGATGTTCCGATGGCGGTGATGCGTGCGGCCAGCCTTCTGGATATCTTTCATTATCAACAAATGAATGCCGCGGCCAATATCAATGAGAAGCGCGTATGGGAACTAGCCAGCATTTTGTTCGATGGCATGCCCGGTGTGGATCCCGGTGAAGCAGAGCATTTGAAGCGCAAGGAAAGCCTCTCACGCTTCTGGACCGAACTCGTGGAACCAGCCTCGACCACTAGCATTGGGCTCGCTGGTTCAAGTGAAGAGAAGGCTGTTGCAAGTCTGGCAGGGCACCGGGTCGCCGAAGCATGCAAGCACTTGGTCGACGGCAAGAACTTTCGTTTGGGAACTCTGGTGCCCCTGATCGGCACTAGCGATGCCGCAAGGAAGGATATGAAGGACCAACTAAAGGCCTGGCATGACACCAATATGCTTTCCGAGTTTTCAGAGGCGATCCGCGCCATTTATGAGCTTCTTGCTGGGAATGTCTGCGTTTGCGAAGGCAGGAAGAACGTCCCGGTCGAGGATCGGATGGATTCGTTTGTTATTTCCAAGAAGTTTGGTCTGGATTGGAGACAGTCATTCGGTCTGCGGTTGTGGTACGCCATCTCGCAGGATGACAGCGCTGCTCTGGCCGTGTTGAAGTTCAAGAACGACATGGACCAAGACAAGGAGGATCCACCGCGGCCGTGGTATCATGAGCAGGGCTTGAAACCTGTCTGGGACGACGCCAAGGAAGAAACGCGGCAAGATCTGCTATGGGGTCTTTTGCAACTTTATGCCGATGAGAAGGCAGACCTGGAGTCGATCCTGCGGCCGGAAAACTCACAGCTTTCCCCCCTGGACGTGAGATTGAGCTGGCAGCTCGGTCAAGCTCTGACTTGGACTGGTCGAGTCTCGTTCGGTCAGCAGGGTGAAGAGAAGGCAGATGCCATGACGATTGCATATGCTGCGCAACTGACTGCTGCCGGTGAGTGGCTGGACGCAGTGTTTGTCCTCCTGCATCTGCGGAACGCGTCGAGCCGCGTGAAAGCCATTCAGGAGCACTTGTGTCGACATGCCGGCATGATTGGGCCCGACACAGGCCCAACGTTTGCGGCGCTGACGGAGAAGTTCCAGATTCCCGCAGCATGGGTGTGGACAGCACTTGCCCTCTACATGCGCAGCGTCAAACATGACGCCTCGGCCGAGGTACACTGTCTGCTTCGGGCTGGAGAGTACATGGAAGCACATCGGGTATTGGTGCAGCAAGTGGCGCCCCAGGCGGTGATTGAACGCGACTACTCGACGCTGTCGTCGCTGTTGTCGCAGTTCCAGGGCCGAGTTGAATCCATCGCAGAATGGACTCGGGGTGGAGAGATTTACAGCCAATTTTTGAGCCTCATGCAGCATCGTGGCAAGGGCGAAACGGCGCCGCCTGCTTTGCTTGAAAAGTTGCTGGCAGGTCTAAACGTGATGAATGAGAACGTGGGCGAAGCCGAGGTGGTGCGATATGCGGCCGTGTCGGACATGGCTGACGAGACTGCACGAGAAATACTCCAGTTGGCCAAGAAGAAGCAGGTGAGTTGCACAAACACAATCGGCGATGGATCTGGAAAACGTCGAACCCTACGACTAACTCGGACAAACAGGACATGGAATTACGGTCAAGGATTCTCAACTTGCCCCTGGCACACGATCGACTGCTGGCATACTCGATTGATCTCAGCATGGATCAATACCGCGAAGTCATGTCGCACTAGGGGGCGCGGTGGTAGTGTACGAGGGGACAAAACGAGGGGTCTAGATGCCTGGATAGATGTTGTGTGTGGGAATTCCGAGATGGGTCGATGGACGATGGACGATGGATTTTGTTGTGACGCATAGGGTGCTCCCGCTCGGAGCCGCAAATAAAGGAAAAGGGCGAGGGAAGTAGTATTTCAGGGGTTTCGCTCATGGAGCGTGAACAAGATTATGGGGGGAAAAGAAAGGGAGGGGATATAGAATAGCACGTAGATGGAAATTCGGTCTTGATTGACAAAGAGAAACGAAAAAAAAAAAAAACACTCCAGGTATCAACAACACGCACGGGACCATGACGAATCCTTCTCACCATCACCATCACCAGCCTCCTCCGTCGCCCCCCTCCTGCCTCTGCCCCCAGAACCCCTTCCCGTAACTCACGACAATCTCGTCGCCCTTGCGAATGCCCGTCTTGCCACCCACCACCCACACCCCCACGCACACCTCACCCCATCGCTCAGACCAGCCCGTCCCAAACACGGCGTTGGCCCGCTCCCTCACGCCCCGAAAGTCGTTGACGTAGCGTCCCTCGTTGCCGCCCCGCGCGGCATCGACCGCCAAGTCGGCCTCCTTGTCCAACCACAGGTCATAGTCGCTGGTCGGGTCCGTGGTAGCCGACCCGTGCACCCGTCCCAGGTAGGCGAGGATGAAGGACCCGGGGGGCAGGTGCCGTGCGGCGAAGAGGCCGTGTTGGCCGTGGGCGGGATGAGCGGGCTGCGTGATGGGCTGGATGCGCACGTGGCGGGGGGGGATGATGCCGGTTTCGGAGGCGGGGATGATGGACATGGGCAGGCCGGGTGGTGGTTTTTGGCGGAGGGTGCGCAGTTGCGCGGGCGTGAGGCCATCGTGGAGGGGGGCCTGGAGGTAGGGTAGCGAGGGGGGCCAGTGTTTGGGTGTGCTCATTTTTTGTTCTCTTTTTTTTTTTTTGGTTTTTTTTTTTTTGGGCCTGTCTTGCGTGAGGTTGCGTGTTCTGGGGCCGCAGTGATGGTGATGGGAAGAGAGGGGATCGTGCGTTTGGAGGCGGGGGCTGGTGGGTGGGTGGGTTATGTTGTTGTGATTTCGGACGGCCCTGGGGTGGAGTTTGGCGGTGTTTTTCTCTGGGTTTGAGGGGGGGGGAGGTTTATTGGAAGAAAAAAGGAGAAGAAGAAAAAGGGGGAAGCGAAGGAAAAAAGGAAGCAATGAGATATGCTTTGGGACGAATGAGCTTGGAGAAGAATAAACTAGGAAAAGGGAAAAGAAGAAGAAGAAGAAGAAAAGAAAAAGAAGAAGGGGAAACGGGGAAACGGGGAAGAAGAAGAATAGGGAAAGAGCAAGAAAATATAGAAAAAAAAAAAAAAAAAAAAAAAAGAAAAGAAAAAAAAGAAAAGAAAGTCCGCGCTCAACACATCTGCTGCAATGCAGCAACATGCTTGATTTTCTCAAATCAATACATCACCATACCAACAAGAGCCTCTGGAGAAGCGCATCACATCTTAGCAGACCATGGCACAATATAATAGTTACTTTGTATTGCCAGGCACACATCTGGACTGGCCGGCTGCGTTTGCACCCCGGTCCCCAGCGTCATTGTCGGCCGCTGGGCCCGGCGAAAAAGAGCTGCTTCTTCGGACTCAAGGGTAGCGGCCATCGCGCGGTTTGACAAGCACAAGGTAGGTAGGCAGTTCGGTAGTAGTCTGACGTAGCTCTACCCAAGTGCCGGGGGTAGAGAGAGAGGGAGAGAGCTCGTTGAAGCGCGCGCTTGGAAGCGAACAATACGCGGCCGCTCGTGTACGTACCGAAACCCGAGGCGGAGGTTTGCCATCAGCATGTCCGTCTTCTCTTCTGCCATCCCATCTTCATCGGAAAAACCTCTGGAGAAGGCTCGTCACGATACAGAGCCAGGACGCATCCATCCGCATAACCATGACTGTATTGTACAGACAGGACGAGGATATTGTCATCACTATCTTTCTTGGGTAGAACCGGCTGCTATTGAGGGTTGTATACATGGGGCAAAAGAGAAAAGAAAAAAGAAAAGGAAAAGAAAAGAAAAGAAAAGAAAAGAAAAGAAAAGAAAAGAAAAGAAAAGAAAAGAAAAGAAAAGAAAAGAAAAGAGAGATGAAAAAAATATTGGACCTGCTTCCAAGCCAAGATGGTAAAAGTTGATCCTACGGATCCGCACCTCAGAAGACCATACTTGACTCCCCCGTTCGCCAGAAAACACAGCCGTTATTTGAACCGTTGAGCGACAAAATAAAAAAAGAAAGAAAAAACATGGAAGAAAGAAAAAAAACATAGAAGAAACAAGAAAAAGATGGTAAAAAAAATAGAATACAAGGGGGTCACCTCATGACCTTGCTCCATTTACTCGTCCTCGCCTTCTGCATCAACATCTCCTTCCACATGCACGCCACCAGGTCCGGATACAGATCCATCTTCCGAGCTAGCTGGCGCACCATTTTTTGTGCCTTGGTCCTGCTTCGGGACGGCCACGACAGTGACTCGCACCTCATCCTGTGCGGGTTTTTCCTCCACCGCGGGAGCGGCCGTGGCTTCTTTGCTCTCGCCCGATCCCATCAATAACCGTTGCTGAGCCTGTCTTTCTGCCCAACCGGGGGGAAGTCCCGGCCCGCTGTCTGCGTTGCCATAGTCCGACTTTTTCGTTCCCTTGGGCCATCGGCCCGGACCACGGCCCGTTCCGCCCGACTTGCGCCTGGTGCTGTTGTTGCTGCGAGGTCGACTGGCTGTCGAACGACGGCTGCTCGAGCCTCCACTTGGCCGCGGCCTGGGTCTGCTGGCTTTTGGCCTCGCGGACGAGCTGCTTGCTGTTCGCAGAGCAGGCGGCGGTCGGCCGACGCTTTGTCGGGTTCGGTCAGCGCGTCGGTTGCCTGGGGGTGGCGGGTAGATCGTAAACCGCCACGCAGGCACGTCTTTGTACGGAGCCATCCAGGACATGGATTCTGCTGTTGCTGCTGTTGCTACTGTTGCTGCGGCGGCTGCTGCTGTTGCTGCTGTTGCGTCCGGCATGGACTGGTCCTCAGGCATCGCATTTTCCTTCTCTTCCATGGCCGGATTTTCTATCGATTTGACTGGTTCCGAGCTTGGACAGTGCTGGCTTTTCAGCTGACCGTCTCCTTCGGCTTCTGGTTGCACCTTCGCACTGCTGCTACCGGCATTGCTGAGAGTACTGGCTGCCTTGCTCAGAGCTAGCGGGTGGCCCTCCTCGATCCTGGCTTCGTCATCCTCCCGCGGAGCAATGGTATTGAGCGGATGGCCAAGCTCAAAGTTGACCACATTGCTTCTGCCCATGACATATGGTGTCCACGCAAGCGCAGACGGCTCCAACTTGACGTAGCCTTTGGACTCCCACTTGCCGACATAATGACGGCAGTAGTCCAAGTCTACCCGGAACGCGTATAATTGCGTCTGGGGATCCCGGACCAACGCTCGTAGCCCCTCGAGAGCAGACACAACATCGTCGGCTGTCATGCCGCTGTCATCCGAGATCTTTTTAATGCTCAGTCCCTCTCTCTTGTGTCTGTCCCCTTCCATGTAGTGGAGAAAATAGCGACAAAGCTCTAAACGCCAGTAATTTCGATATGACACCAGACCCATGTCCGAAAGCGGTTTTTCTGGTGATCCCGTCTTCTCTTCTACCTTGGTGAGGAGATACGAGAAGTCAATCAAAAGGTTCCCATAACCTTTGCGCTGGTGAATTGGTAGCGTCAAGATACACGACACGTTGTTCTGACTGCTGGCTCGTTTTTCCTTGGAGAAATAACCCACAAAATGATAGCCTGTGTCATTGAATTCGCAAAGAACATAAAACAAAAAGGGCTCAACGTCGTAGTACAGCGTCTTGGATCCGAGAAACAACTTGGCAAGAAGACAGAGATTCTGGCAGTAGACAGGATGCTTGCGGCCATCCACTTCGAATATGGACACGGACTCATGACGATAAATCTCGTCTCCCGGCGGGTGTTTGGTGCCGCATTTCAACTTGTGCCGCCATGCGACGTAATCGGAATTCATGTACTTGAGGCAGAATTCGCAGATATAGAGCACGCGGTTTCTGCTGTACTCTGCCGGGTACGGAGCCGCGTACCATGTGTCAATCTCCCATCCACCAAACTCGATGCATTCAATCTGGCTGGCGTTGTCGCTGGCCTTTTTGGGTTTGCGTATGGGCACGTCGGCTTCGGCTTGCATTGCGAGCACTCTGGCTCGCCACTCCTCTTCTGCTTCCTGCTTTGCCTGTTCGAATTTCTTACGGTCTTCAGAGGATGGAAGAGTCTTTGACGTGTCGGCTTCCTGTTCGGTCAAGATGCCGCCATAAGGTCTGCTCTTCAGTTCATCCGTTTCCTTGTCGAGAAACGAATAGAACGGTTGCGAGTACGATTCTGACGTGAACGGTGTAGGCATGGTGGAAATCATAGTCTGCACGGCGACTGTTGAAGGTCGTGCCGGGGTTGGTCGTCGTGCCTGTGGCCGAGTGTTGCTGGTTCCCGTTCCCATGCCCGTCTCCGTTGCCATTGCCGTTACTGTTCCCATTCCAATACCGCCACCATTGTCGTCGCCGCCCCCGCCGCCAATACCTCGTCGTCTGTCTCGTTTTTTCCTAGACATGATTTCTTTGAGATTTCCCGGACGGACCTCGATACGAACCACGAGCGACGTACGCGACCGCTTTTCGATGGTGACCGGTGATGGTCGTGCGGCTTTTAGCCGCAAGCTTCTCGAAGTCGCAGCTCGCGAGAGTTCAGTCGAGCGACTGTCTGCCACAGAATTCTCTCTGCCAGTTCCATCTTTAACTTGGTTTTTTCTGCGCTTTCTGATGGTTGGTGCTAAGACATCCTGTTCTTCTGCAGATCCGGATTTGCGTTTGCGTTGTTGCCGAGAGTTGTCCAGCGAATAGTTATCGATAGCCATCTCATCAACGGTGGAATGATCATCGACCCCATTTTCAAGTTGAGCCGAAACTGGTACATCAACTGGCTTAGGTCGATGCGACAATTGAGAGCCAGAGCCATCCTCAGTGCTAGCATGTCCACCTTCGGCTTCAGCATCACCTGCATCTGCATCCGCATCCGCATCCGCATCTTCACTATCGGATTCGCCGTGGACACAATCGGGGCATCTCCATTCTTGAGCACCTAGAACCATTTAGCATATGTCTATCTGCGCCAAAAAAAAAAAAAATCGTCTGTCTTTCTTTCTTTTTGCTTTTCTTCACTTTTCTTTTTTTTGGCCCAGCACTGAGTGATGTACGCACAGTTTTCTTCCGTCATCGCGGCAACATCGCGTGCGCATTGTTGATGAGCTAATGATGGTGATGATTGATTAGCAAGGCAATGTCCAGGCGCGCTGGTTCTCTTTGTGCAAAACATACCATTCTCACCGCACTTCGTGCACGCAAGAAACGCTTCGAAATCTTCGCTAGGATCATTTTCTTCATCTTGTTTGCAAAATATGCAGACATGCAATGGTCCAGCATCTGATTCCCCTTCTCCTTCTTCATCAGCGTCCTCACGCTCTCTCCACGCGCCCTCTTCAGCCTCCTCGTCTTCATCAGAGTCCCTCTCATCCTCTGCACTGACAGCATCGGAGCCATCGCTATCCATATGAATGTCGGAATCGGTGGGACGCACTTTGACTGCGCCTACAGCTTCGTCGTCGTCTTCGCCTTCAGCGTCTTCCTCATAGTCATCTTCTTTTTCCGCATCTTCTCCTTGTTCATCATCATCATCTTCTTCTTCTTCTTCTTCTTCTTCGTCCTCTTCTCCTCCATCATCCTCTCCATCGTCTGAAGCTTGACGCGCGGCACTGCCCACGACGATTTGTTGTTGACTTGGCAAATCGTTATCCTCTTCGCCGGACGCATCTAGGTCTAGCTCCTCTCCAGAGGCATCTCGATCGCTTAATTCGTCATCCTCGCTTACAGATCCTTCGTTATTGGTGTTCTCTGACCGTAATCGTGAATGGGAGGATGACCCTTGATTGCCAGTGCCATTACTATCGTACTCGTCGTCCTCCGAAAGTAGTACGCTCTGCTGGAGCTCTTCTTCCATGGCCTGCGCACTTGACATTATGATCCAAGCTATCCAAAGCAAATAGCATGAATACTCTCCTCAGCCATGTGCATTTCGGGTCCGAAAGGTCTCTGCGATGAAAATTGTTGGAGGTTCCGGAGGAAATAACCATGACTGGATTACCAGGAATAATCAAGCGCAAGCTCCGTTCGCGGGACTTCGGTTGAGATTAGCCCAAGAAGTAGAAAAAATTCAGAGGCCGCTATGGCATACCTTGCACCCATGAAAGAAGCAGCCAGCCGCAACTGGCAATTCGTTTGTGATGATCGCAAATTGTCGTGGGGAGCTCAGGCGCGTATCGTGGCAGTCTCGGAGAATGTCTGCATACAGTGCGCGATTGTCTCACACTCGAGTATGTACACGTAGGAAAGAGGTGGAGCTTTAGAAGTCACACTGTACACACGCATGTATAGGCGTTCATTTATCGTGCCATGCCCCAGTTTTTTTTTTCTGTTTTGGCTCTATTTATCACCCGCCGCGCATGGCATCACTTCGCTGAGAGATGAACTTGGTCTTGAATGTTTGGTTTAATGATATATCAGCGCAAGTATTTTATTTATGCACTGGAATATGTACCATATTTATACATTAGAGCTAAGAAGGTATCATTCAAGTCTTTGCTAAATGGAACGGAATCTCGTAAACCATAGAGGAAACGACTAGTGGAGTACGAATGTACAATTGCGTAGGTATGGTGAACAGAGAAGATGGAATGTCACTCTATCTTGTACAGATCTAGAAAAGAGGACCTTGTGTGGTTCAATCAAATGGTGCATTCGAATATCCCAGTAGAAAATCCATGGGTCTACATCATGACGCCAAATTGGTACAACTGAATCTAATCTTACTGCCTCAGGCATCAACTTCATGTGCTGGGATGCAACTGCGCTACGTACCTGTACCGCAGACTCAGCGATAGAAGAGAAACCTTGAAGTCTGGGAGATCGTTTGCGAAGCAGGACACCGAACCCCACGAACGTCAATTGAAGCCACTATTCAGTGCATCGAGTAGTGCGTAGAACCGCACGTATCGCCTCCGACACTATAGAGCATATCCAGATCCCCGCTGCAGCGGCTCAACATCCAACATGCCCGTCCCATTCGAGACGCTGTTGCCTTATGCCATCATGATCGGTGTACGTCCACGAATCTTTTGATACACTGGACAACACATTCCAATTGCTGATCGCCTATTATCAGATGTTTGGCGTCACAGGAACAGGTTTAGCTGTTGTCAAGACGTGGCGTAACGAAGGAAAGCGTCCTCGCTACTCGCTGGATCAATGGGACAGAGTATGCCTTGTGCCTCGATGCAATTCAAAGTTATTACGAAAATTGTTTGCTAACTTCTGTAACAGCAAAGTAAGGCATTGAATATCTCATCACACGCGATACATCAGAATACGAACTGACCGAAGCTTGCGAAGTGATGGAACGCGACCGCAGACTCACAGGAACATTGCGAGGGCAGATAGCAAAGCCGGAAGCACCGTCCGGCTTCGAATTCAGCAATGGTTGGAAGGTTCGTGCAGTAAAATGGCGGGAAAGATGACTGCAAAATTCACATACTAACATATGTCTCCTGCTTCTAGTTGGAGAAACGATTTACCTGAGAGACTTACGACGAGCTCAATGCGATAAATCAAGATCGGTTGAACACAATGTACATATCAAAGCTGGCCAAGGCGAGCCCGACTGGCGGGAGAGAGGATAAAAGAAAAACAACGGGATATCACAATTATACAACGCACAGAACATCCGCCGTGATAGGCCGGAAATGCGAATATACTACGGAACCCGATTCTTCGTCAGTTGCACATTATCCCCAAGCGTATCATATTGATACCTCTGGTCTGTTCTTATTCAAATTCTCCAATAATGTACAGGCCTGACACATTTCTTGACTCGACATGTATCCGCATTTCATGCATTTCCCAAGCGTTTGTAATGGCGCGACCGGGCGTTCCGTTGAACGTTGCTCGCGGATAGGAAGCTTTACAGAGCCATCCCCTGTAGAACCATGGCTAGCTGTGATTTCGGTTTCGAGGCCTGCGACATGTTCTTTTGCCTTGAGTTTGGCTTCCATCTGTGCCAGTTCACTCCCCGAGGTCCGGCCATCTGCTGAACCACATCCTCCCATGCCCTCACCCTCATCACAGGCGCATGCATCTTGATTTTTATCCGGTGTGAGTCGTGCCATGTCTTCTCCACTCCGTACAATATCCAAAATGGCGCTTGGCCGTACTTTTTCCAAACTCTTGATCAGGGTCCGGGCCGTTCCTCTAAATGCTTCTGGGCTGTAGATGCATTCTGTGCTGAAATAATCCAGCTTCTTATGGTGGGCATAGAGCACAATTTCCTTTTCGTAGGCATATTTCAGTGGCTTGCTTCTCTTGACCTCGCTGGAAGCACTTCCTGTTATTATGCTCGTGCTTCGGGAAAGACGTGGCAAATCCCCTCTTAATAGATTCATCAGGACCGTCTCTGCCACGTCATCTGCGTTGTGTCCAGTGACGACATGCCGAATATTCAGCATCTTGGCTCCTCGGTCTAGAGCTTGCCGACGGAAGACACCGCAGTATGTGCAGTTGCCCTTCTTTCCTATTGTCTCGACGACTTGATCCATGGTCCATCCGTAAAGTTCGTCATAGCCCACGATTTGAAGAGGCATGTCATATTGGACCGCGTTTCGTTTTACAGTCTCGAGCGAGTCATCTCGGTACCCCTTGATGCCCTCGTCAACGCTCAGAAGCACAAGATCCAGTCCGTAGTTGTGCCGCTCATTCAACGTTTTCATCACCGAGGCAAGTACTGTCGAATCCTTGCCGCCCGATGCGCCTATGGCCACCTTCTCGCCGGGATAGAATAAGTTGGAGGACGTGATGGTGTGGTGAACTTCGTCTTCAAAGACGGACAGAAAGCATTCTTTGCAGAGTTTATGGTGGTTTTTTGGTCTTTTGATGACGGCGCGGTTGCCACATAGCAAGCAAGTCGCGGGAGGCATAGTTGCAACAGCAACCCAAAGAAAAGAATGACGGAATTTGCGGAATGTGATTCGGTTTCTGGAAAAAAAAAAAAAAAAAACTTGAGCTTGGATCGGGATTTGTTCCTTGTTTTTTCTGTTCTGTTCTGTTCTGTTCTTTTCTTTCTTTAAAGTGACAAAAGTGCACGGTAGTTGTTCCTCCGCTCAAGTGCTTCTTTTAAGATCCTTGATTATCTCATGCATGAGTCTTCTTCCTAGTATGGTCCATAAATCTCTATCATGTCCAGCCAACCAAACGATTGCTGTTGCACACGTAAAGGTCAATGGAGACTAGAAAGACCAATGCACGTGCACAGCTCAGACTTTGCCACAAGCATGAGCCACAGAAGAAGAATTGGAGAATTATCTGTTGTGGGGACATCTTGCATGCCATAGTTGTGGCGCAACTGTAGCCCTAATTTTCTGCCCACCAACCTCTCACATCCAAACTTTTTTTTTCTCCATTCCCTTACTCCTTCCCAACCCACCACCTCGGCATCAAGCACCACCCTGCTCTTTACGACTGAGCAACGCCGTACAAGGAACAAGATGGTAAGTTCCTAGAAATACAACAACAGACTCTGACGGCCACAGAACGTGTGCCAAGATGCGCCAAAAAGCATTACCTGCTTGATCCTCGGCGATTTTCAGCATTTTCATCACTCATGGACGATGCGAAAAGTTTTTTTTTTCTTGATATGGAAGAAATCGAACAAGCTGTTGGAAATTCCGCCGGTTCTCTGTCGAATGGGACACTAGCTCAGACCCTTTGCGATTTAACCTATTGCAATTGCTGTGTGTGTTGCTCTCACAAGACTTGAGGCTGGTGAAGATTTGGCTGGAGATAGCCCCGGGTCATGTGCTGAAGTAAAATTTGGCCATGTAATTCTGTTCCCCGGGACATAGTCTCACTAGAGTTCAAAAGAAAGATTTTTTAGCTCGAGCAGACTCGCTAATTTCTTCTTTTCCTCAATGACAGCCCCCCAAGACTGGAAAGAAGGTGGCTGCGGCCCCTTTCCCTCAGGGAAAGGCTGGCTCAAAGAAGGCTCCTAAGGTATGTGGCTCCTTCTCCCCGTTCTTCTCTTTAACAGTTAGCAGAATGATGATCAGACATTGCGGCTTCATCCTCTTTTGTGTCATCAACATTTTCGTCCCTTCTCTAACACCCAATTTTGCAGAACCCTCTTATCGAGAAGCGTCCCCGCAACTATGGCATTGGCCAGGACATCCAGCCCAAGCGAAGCCTTGGCCGTATGGTCAAGTGGCCTGAGTATGTCCGCCTTCAGCGCCAGAAGAAGATCCTTCAGATGCGTCTCAAGGTTCCCCCCTCGCTGGCCCAGTTCCAGTACGTCCTGGACCGCAACACCGCCGCCCAGGCTTTCAAGCTCCTCAACAAGTACCGCCCCGAGACCAAGGCCGAAAAGAAGGAGCGTCTGCTGAAGGAGGCTACTGCTATCAAGGAGGGCAAGAAGAAGGAGGATGTCAGCAAGAAGCCTTACACCGTCAAGTATGGTTTGAACCACGTTGTCGGTCTCATCGAGAACAAGAAGGCTTCTTTGGTCCTCATTCCCAACGATGTTGACCCCATTGAGCTGGTCGTCTTCCTGCCCTCTCTGTGCAAGAAGATGGGTGTCCCTTACGCTATTGTCAAGGGTAAGGCCCGTCTCGGCACTGTCGTCCACAAGAAGGTTCGTCGTCCCGCCCTTGACAACCACTGTCGAAGCCAAAGACCATGATGGCTTTATGTGCTATTCCTAGACGCGATATACTAACATGTCGAATTCTCAGACCGCTGCCGTTCTGGCCTTGACCGAGGTGCGAGCGGAGGACAAGTCCGAGCACGCCAAGCTCGTCTCTGCCATCAAGGATGGCTTCATGGACAAGCACGACCAGAGCCGAAGACAATGGGGTGGTGGCATCATGGGTCCCAAGGCCCAGATGCGTACTCTCAAGAAGCAGAAGGCTCTGGAGGCCGCCACCAAGATTTAAGCAAATATTGTCTGATACCACAAAAGAAAAAAAGTAATGCATTGAGGGTTCAGGGATACATAACCGGTGTTGCGGGTTTCAGGACATGGGAAATTATGAATGAAATTTTTCTTCTTTTTTTAGCGACTAAATTGTGTATTACCGCCCTTCTTTGCATCATCATCAGACATGATAGCTTTACAATTGTGCACGTGATTTGCGTCTTGTCCATTGAGCCGTGTTTTGCTAAGGTGGCCAAAGGTATACTGATTCTTTTTTTTTTCTTTGACACGCCGATCTATTGCTGTGTTTTTTTGTGCTCCAGCCTCGTTTGTCTGCCGCTGGCAAATGGGCTTGTAAGCCCGTACATTATCCACTGGACTACACGGACATTTGAATAGCATTGGGGTCAAATTAGTTGGTTCAAACACATGCAAACAACAATCATGAGCAAAATTGCATGCAGCGAGAACCCAGGGCGTCACGACCAGCAAAGTAGCCGAGAGCTGGAGTTTGCAGAACATATTTGTAGAGAAGAATCGTGTATGAAGAACAGGAACCAGGCATAAGTGCGAAATATGTACTACGTACGCGTGTATACAACCAGGATCTCGGCCTGTTCTACTCAGTTCCATCCGTTGGTGTAGTATTGGGAAAGGGTGCTGCTCGCAAGCGCGTATGTATACATATGTATATACTTCCTATATATGGATATGGAGAAGGGACAATTCGAGTAAAAGAGGTATACATGTCGTTTAAGGGTTGATACGCTGCTCCTCGTACACAGACACATCAACGGTACATCTGCTATGGGCATTTGACTACTGGCTATCTCATCCGAGCAGGTCCTCGACTCCGTCGCCGTGGACAGGCCGTCGTCAGTCATGATTCCCACGATACGCATGCCATTCTTGTGGGAGGCCAAGTCCTCGAGAATACCCTACGACCTGCTATGACTCTCTCTCTCTCTCTCTCGTTTTGGTACCACATGTGTTTGGTCATTCTTCTTGCCGCTTCCGCTTTCGGGCGGATGAGCGGAACGAGAAAGGGTATGCGGATCGGGTACCATTGGAGGTTCCATCACCTCTGGTCGTCATGCATGGCATTGATGTCGTTGACTATGGTTACAACACAAGCTCAACGTCCATATGCATGTACGTACGAGGGGCGCCAGCATTGCATAACAGATCAGATCATCTCATCAATGCCGAGAAGGCTACGCCTCCGCACCTACCTACCCGCATTTGTTTGGACTAACTAATCGGGACTTAGCGAACCCCCTCTCATAAGTCACGACGTAAGTGTGGGCAGGTTGATGATGTGGAGGTGTAGCCTTGGGGGCATCGAGATGTCCCATGGACGTCCATGAGCGTGTTGCGTGGGTTGCTGACCCCTGTTGTACGATGCTTTACCAGCATGAGCGTAGATAAAGCTCCAGATGTCGGTTTGTGGCATGATCTGTCACAGTAGGTGGTGTATACAGAGACGGATGTGCCGCATTTGACGTCGGGCAGATGCCATGAAATGTGCCAAGTGTTTTTTTTTTTTTTTCTTTTTCACAAGGCAACATTCCTGATACAAAAGAACAAAGCATTCAAGTGACCAGGGTTGAGCTGGCGTCCCTTGTCTCGGTCAGAGAAGCGCCGACATGGATGCGACTCGGATCCGACTTTGATGTCGCAGCGAGGTTTTGCTCTGAACAGGCGTCGCGTCTGGGTGCTTATTACTGGCTGGTATGGGATTGCTGGGAAGCGAAACCAACCTACACGTGTATGTATGTATGAACATATGCAAGTATGTATGAGCCCTGCGGATCTGGCCCACGATTGAAAGCGACCGTTTTGTGCCTGATCGTGACGTCGCTGTCTGGCCGTATGCACAATGTCCTTTGGCACGACTGCAACGACTGGGCTTTCAGACAAGCTTCTTGCCGGCCGAGACTCAAAGACCTGGGACCTCTCCGGGGTTCTTGCCCATGCAAAACATAGAGATGGTGGCATTTTCTATCAACGCCTACTCTGGCTGTCCGTTTGTTACCCACCTAGTCAGCGGCAGCAACGGGCCTAGATATAACCATAACTCTCCGAACAATCATGTCGTGCCGCTCGGCAGGGAGACTGCCCTTGGACAGCAAGCCGACTGCCGGGCAAGACACGGTCAACGGGTCCTTTCTTGGACCTTTTTTTTTTTTTTTTTTGCCGGATATAAATAACACAAGGACGGTGTATTGCTTGGATGTTCATGGGTGGAGGTGTGTTGGGTTTCTTTTTTTCTTTTTTTTTAAAAAAAAACTTA
>SRPU01000625.1:0-15740 GCA_018360185.1 Claviceps lovelessii | reverse complement strand
ACCGGGACACTGGATGCGATTTAAAAGCCGAAATGAAAAGAAAAAAAAAAAAAAAAAAAAAAAAGAAGCCAAAAACAATCTTCATTCCCGTTCCATCCCCTTCCCTGACCAAATTAGTCCATCTTCGCGATGCGATAGGATGCCGTGGGGTCCCCCTTTTCCCGCCTCCCACTATGCAATGCCAGGCCCAAAAACAACAAAGAGAAAAAAAAAAGAAAAAAAGAAGAAGGCCAGCCGAAAAACTACGGGCAGGCGGGAGGGGGGCATAATAGTTTTTTTTTTTTTTTTTTTTTTTTTAAAAAAAAAAAGAGAATTAATTCTAATGGTACATGCAGTTTCTCATGCAATGCAATGCAATGGAAATGCAGATGCAGATGCAGATGCAGATGCAAATGCAAATGCGAATGCAATCATTTATACCCCTTGCCGTGCCGTGCCCACTCACATTCGATTTTGGGCCAGTCTTTTTTGGAGCATGACCTAGAAAACAGGATCGAGTAGGAGAAAAAAAAAGCCACGGCACTTTTCCAAGACGAGGCCGAGCTTTTGATTTTTTTTTTTTTTTTTTTTTTTTTTTTTTTTTTTTTTTTTTTTTTTTTTTTTTTTTTTGTAATTTGCGTAGATTGTGGCTGCGGGAACCGCGTAATGACATAATTGTCATACCATTTTCGTACCAAGGAGGTGGCCTGGAAAACAGGCATCCAGTACGTTTTGTACGTGCATGTGCCTTGGTGATTGGGGGGAAGACGGACCAGGGGAATGGGGTGGGAGCTTATTGCGCCGAGGCTTACTGTTCTTTTCTTTTCTCATCCCCTCGTCTGGCTTAAAAAGTCGTTGCTTGCGATTTTGTTGTACATCGGGACACAGACATGCTGCTGAGTACCTGCCCCCGGGCCCCGAACGCCGTGGACACGCATGTACATCCGTGGACTCTGGAGTCTGGAGTGCGTCATATCCCGCACGGCTGACGGGACACGACCGAGACTAGCGGATATAAGACGGGCTTGGAGGAGCAGTAAGGAAAAGAAGAAAAGAGGAAAAAAAAAAAAAGAGATATCTATATGGTACATGCACATACATTGCATGCCTCTATAGCCGAAGAATTGGAAGATAGAAAGAGAATAAAAAAAATAAAAAGAATAAGAAGACACATAACACGTGTAGAGATGGACAAAATCCCAGTGGCAAAGAATAATTTGAAACCACGATTGCCACGAGGCGTGTTTCGTGCCAACCTTGGCAACCATATCATCTCGTACTCTGTAAATAATAGCTTTGGGCAAAGGAAATGGACAAACGATGATAAGGTGTGTCAATTTTTCAAGCCCCCCCCCCCCCCTCAGCCGGCCCCATGCGGCCACGGGACGCGGAAGCGAGCAGTGACCGTCATCCCAGCAGTCCCCGTGACGAAAAGTTGGAGGGGGAGGGGGGAAGCAGAACGAACCAGAATGACAACATCCTTGTCATTATCCGCCATGCCATGCCATGCCATGCCGAGAACGCCGTATTCCGTAGCCAACCGAAGCGCGGACGCTTCCAGTCTTGTTCTGCAACTTGTCACTTCTCAACCCGGCCCCTTGCTTCCGTCGAGTCTGGAAGCACGATGGACAGGCCATCCGGGCCGCTGGCTCCGTCCGTTGATGCCGTGCACACGCCGCCCACCACCCAGAACCGTATGTGTGTACTATGTACCATGTATTTTTTTTTCTTTCTTGGTGGAACTAGTCGATTGATTTCATGTCCCGTCTGATGAATGATACGCACTCCCGGCGTGTGGATATACATGAATTTCGCTGCGTGGCCCAGATCCATCATCCCAATATCAAATTCTCATACGAAAAGAATTTGGGTGCGAGCGCCTTGACGGCCCGGACTATACAACTCCGCATACAAGTTCGGTAAAAACGCCTATGAGTATCAGCACTGCCGAGTGCTCGGGAAATTATTATTCTGTATTCGGGTTCAAAACGGCTCAAATTCCCTAGCACGTAGCACGTAGCACGTCGCACGTCGCACGTCGCACGTCGGGCAAATTTTTTTTTTCTCTCCCCAAGTCGTCGGGTCGGCAAACTGTCAGCCACGCGTCCACGAGAGACATAAAAAAGCCGAGCTCTGTGCAAAGCATTTGAATAAAAACATGTTCATTTTCTTTCCCATCCGGAATTTCTCTTCGTTTTGGCGCCGGGTATTTCAATGAGGCTGAGCTTGACAGAATCATCAATGTTTGCTCTCGCGTGCTACACGCCCCCCCCCCCCCTTCTTCCCTTGTCTGTCTGCGTCGGTCTTGTCGGCCTCTGTCGGGGTCCAGTCTTTTGCAAGATCAAGAGCATGAATAGGGCCAAGGCGGGAGCGTCCTAGTGGAGAGCTGCGGTCGTGCGATGTACTACGTGCCGTTGATGCTAAAATCGAGTCGCCCTTAATTACCCTTTTTTTTTTTTCTTCTTCTCTCTCATTTTGCAGTCCCCTGGATCTGGAGGCCAGGAACCCCCTGCATGGCCCACGGACCTCCGACAAGGAGCACGCCTCCTCCATCATGAACATGAATGCCAGTGGCCCAGTGTCGTGCATGGCAGGCGGCCAGCCATCGCGCTGACGGCGAAACGCCCCATGACATTTGATGCTTCAATCCATTAGCCAGCAGAAACGCAGGCCGGTTTGTTTACTGGGCGCGGTGCGGTGCGGTGCGGCATGGCGTGGCATAGCATGTCATGTCCATGACAGTTTGCAGGCCGCGCTCTGCTTCCTTTCCTCTTTGCTGCATTCATTCACCGTCGTGTCACAACGTTGGCGTATACAGAGTGATATACTATCCATAGTCATGCCTGCGGTTCCTTGGTCGTCGGCGCCACAGCCAAACCCTTGGGTTTGTGGAACTGTTGCTGTCGTACATGGCGGCGCACCGAACGGTTCAGAACTGAGACCTGGGGGATTAACTCATCATCGTGTACTGTACATATCCATGTACATATGCAATACGTGTTGGCATGTTGTGCATGTATAATTCTTTCTCTCCGTTGGCTTTGCGCCGGCCCCTTTGTGGTATGCATGGCTGTTTGGGTTGATACATCGCCTGCGTGACGCCGAGTTCGGTCCATCACCGCCTCTCTTTATTCTAGTCTGATGAGGAACAACTTGTCGCAGGACCAGGAGGGCTGGCTTGGCTGGCTGTATGTGTGTACATTAGGTTGGACGAGCAGCCCATCTCCTTCATTTTCCCTGCATGGGTGTCCGAGCCCGGTTCGCCTTGTTTGTTCGGCTCAGATCTTGCTTCAAGTTCCAATCGCATTGTATGTACAGTATGTAGCCCGTACGCCTGTCGATGAGTGCGCATACATACTGCACATACACAGGTACAGTATGGTGTACATGTATGGTATGACAGCATCTCTCAAAAAGTCGTGCGCAGACCAGGTAGCCGGGTTTATCTGCCACTGCGTCCACAGAGGAACCTTCTTCGACTTCTCTCCAGAGATCCGGGACAGTTTTATGCCGCTTCCCCGGGCCTTGATTGGATTCCCGTTAAATATCGGCCCCTCACCTGTGCGCCCCCCCCCCCCCCTCAACCCCTCTTCACTCACTCACTCTCACTCTCTCTCTCTCTCTCTCTCTCTCTCTCTCTCTCTCTCCAGGACGTCAGGCCCAAAGCGTCATGCATCCAGGCTGTGTGATTGCGGCAGCCTGAGCCCCCCCTGGCCGTGGGGGGACCAATTTGATGTGTGTACCATTGTAGGTTTATCTGCGTTGGTAGATAGCCTGTAGGTAGCAGGCTGTCTCCTGTTAAATTTGACATTTAGCCAAGTCTCCACCATATCACCGTTGTGCTTACCAGACTGCTTTGGTCTTGGTTTTTGGGAGCCATTATCGTCCGCTCTGTCAATAGCGCCCTTGCTCCAGATCACTGGAGACTCATTTGTCGCCTTTCGTCATGCTTCCTGACTGAACTTCAGGTGTTCAGATCCAATCAAGACAAATCACAGCACGTGCTGAAGCGCTCGTTCGTGTCTGCGAGTTGACGTCTTTCCCCCCCTTTTGTCCCAACGTTGCGTTGCGTTGCGTTGCGTTGCGTTGCACCCTGCTCCTCCACTCGATTGGGACTGAGAGGGGCACAGCTCGCAAGGTTCTGGGCCGATTCTTCCATATCCACATCCTCCATGTAAATCGGTCATTTTTTTTTTTTTTGTCGTGGAGATGCGCAGCGTGGGCCTGTGTCGTATCTCGCCTGCGTGCCAAATCCCGGGTTTGGCCCACGCGCAAGCTAAAGAAAATAGAGCCTGTTCGACAGCACGTCGTCCCCATGCGCTGGCACCGATCACAGATCACACTGCGCATGGCAGCACTTGTCTTTGTCTTTGTCCTGTCGAATCGCCGCTCCCTATCCAACCAGGCTCCTGATTTTCTTTGAACATCATTCTCCGAGCTTAGGTACGACACCAAAACAGAGGTGACAATGTCTGCAACAATTCCAGGAACTCTCCTCCACACCCCTGAATAAGTAGCCCACCATCAAGTTGTGTAGTTGAGGAGGCCCGGAACCTAAAGTCCCAAATCCCCGTAGTCTACTCACTGACGGCCTGCTGCTCAGCCAATGATGACGGCCTGTGGCACACAGAACCTCGGTTCTGCCTTGACTTAGCACCTTGCTGTTATTCACACACATCATATGGCATGGATCAAACTTATCTCATAACCAAACCTGAAGCAAATTTGCACTCAGCACGAGCAGGAGATTGCCATCTTCGCAAACAAGGCCAGGATTTGATGCTCCAAAGAAGCCGCTTAACCAATTCTTCAACCAGCGGCTCACACCCATACACGTGGTGAGCAACAGCCGAGCCGCACTTCGGGAGAAATGTGCGAAAACTCAATTGTACATCCCTCCATACCGTACGAGGCATTCGCTATGGAAAGGCTTCGGATTATCAAGGTTTCCCGAATTCTTCAAAACTCATCCGGGCATGAAATGGAGATCGAAAGTGCCCATTCCCTCATCCGATGTAAAGTGGATTGGTTCGCTGCGCTTTTTTTTTTTTTTTTTTTTTTTTTTTTTTTTTTTTGCCATGAACCCTCGTGACCTGGGGTTTGTTCCAAATGTGATACATCACTTTTGACTGCCGGGGTGGCGTGTGTCCTCTTCTCGTCACTCCCCTGCCTGTGTTTCTCTGAAAAGGCGGGCCTAGCTCAAACACAACTTCTTTTTTGGGCTGTTGCCCCCTTGTAGTGCGGCCCGAGAAAAGATGGGCTTGCTCCCGCTCTAATGGCGCCGCTGGCTAACCTTTTGTCGTCATCATCGTAATCGACTACAGTTTATCTACCTAGGTAAATGTGGTAAGTAGGGACTCGGTTACCGCAGTACACAGCGTACATACAGTCAGCTCCCAAAAAATTCGGCTTGTGTACATGTGCATTTCAGGAGTACGTTGGTACTGCCAGGATACCCTGTGACGTAAACGAAGTAGTTCCCACTCAAGATTCCAGCGAATATTCCTTGTCGTGTATTGGTGAAGGTCCAACGGCGCGTCCGTTTCCTGTACATTATAGAAGAGAGCCGCGATATCACCTGTCCTTTAAGGGCCGGGATTGACTGGTGTCCAGGTTCAAGTCGCCGTTCACTTATGCGATCCACTCAAATCGATGGCCGTGGCGATACGATTGGCTTCATGGTGGTGGGCTGACACCGAAATATAATTTGAGCTTAATTCGATGCCCCGCACCAATATTTAGCCAAAAGTGTCGTCTCCTACCTTGGTCGGCCCAGCAGTAAGCACTGAGCACCATGAGAGACAGAAAGAGAGAAAGGGAATGTCGGCATTGATCCTGTATCAGCACTGAGCAGGCGCATGCTTGGGGAGTCTGCATTCAGGCTTTCGCAAGTGAAGCCGTATTTGATGAGGGAAGAACCCTTGGACCCAAATGATGAAACGCAGAGTCGTAGACTGCTTATGATGAGAAAATCAAATTGGCTCATTTGTTCGCAATGTAGATGTCCAGTTGACGGGTCGAGGCAACGTTTTCGTAGCATATGATCCAACCCTGTTTCGCGTTGGTCATTTTGGAAAGACGTAAAACACGTCTTTCCGCGCGTCAACATGTCAAGAGGATGCCACGCATAGGCAAAGCTAGTGGGGAAAAGAACTCGCCATCAAGAAACGGCCACTTTCTAAGTTCTGGCAACAGCGCTGGAATCCAAGCCATCAACGGCGGCCAAAGGCAAAATGCAATCACACTCTTGCCAGCTCAGTAGGAAGTCTTGGGTGTCACAACGTCACAGTGAGCTGCTGTATAATACATTGCGCACCTCCAGCTATTGCTTCTATGCCATCTGGCTGAGACGCGGAGAACCGATTCTGTGCATATACTGGCATGTGGCGCACCCAGCATGCTGGATCTGTGATCGAATGATCCGAGATCCAAGAACCAGGTATCCTGACATCTGTGGATGGAAAGGCCCAAGAAAATGAAGATTTCCTGCCTACCGGTTTCCAATGTCTTTCATCAGCCTGCAAGCAGTACCTCTAAACATGTATGTAGTCATTGAATAGGACAATGATCGGCGTCCGTGCTGGTCCGTCATTTTTGCAGCGCGTTGGCCCGCGGGAAGCTTCTCAAGACTTGCTCTTCGCGCTTCCTGTTCGAGAATCAAGGGTTTTTCTTTTCTTTTTTTTTCTTTTTTTTTTCTTTCTTTCTTTATTTTCGTTTTAATTTTTCCTCCTTGTTTTTTTTCTTTTGCCTCGAAAATGCCAAATCCTGCATGATTTGACGACTGTCATTTGATAGAAGAGGTTATTGTAGTAAAATGCTGTCCATGGGGATCGGGACTGGTCCTCTTGGTGTCCAAGGTCAGTGAAACGAGGGTTGGACTACACCAGACTCGATTAGATGGATCCATCCTGATGGCAAGTCCAGGGGCGCGGAGATGGCTTGCCAGCTGCAGTCGCCATGCCTGAAGTAGCGCAATATTTGATCGGAGACCAAACCCGACCACCCCTCCCCCCTCCTCACGCGGGATTGGTGCCCCACCACATCAACATCGAGGTCGTCATCTTGGCGGAGAACGAGGGAGAGAAGAGGTCCTACCGGGATAGGGGAACACGTCCGGGACTCTAACCGACGCCATACAGTACTCACTATAACCTTGGGGATAATAGATAGACCTTGTGTTGTTTGGTGGTGGTCGTGTAACCGAGGTTGGCTGTTGGAGCCGCTGCGTCGAGAAGCACAGAGTCGAAGGAATGAACAAAAATAAAACGACCGAGAAGTGAAGCTCCGCACGACCGACTCGCCAAAATTTCGGTTAGGAGTATTTTTAACTCTTCTAGCTGCAGAGACATAAGGCGATGTGCCGCAAAACCAAGTTGGTGTCTGGTGTCTTTGAATAAGGGCTGGTACTAGAGGAGTCTGGTCCATTTCGGTACCTAGTCGTCGATCCGGTCCCCGGGATTGGGGCCAGTCCTTGGAGCGGCAGGCGGAACGTCTCTCAGGCCTAGGGCTTACAGCGAGTCTGTTCCATCTTTCCGGTCGGAGTAGTAGCAGTCTATGACGTGCCAAGATGGCGGGAGGAGGGCGATAAAGTGTCTGGTTGGAGCTTGACAAACCCAGCTTGGAATCATGCAAGCCCGAACTGCGTGTGCCGGAGCGAAGGAGTGAATTCAAGGCTGTGAACCTCTGATTAGACATGATGATTTAGACCATCAGGTCTGGTCGGCCTGGTCACTGCTTCCCTAATTCCCTTTCCCCTCTTTCCCAGTGCCCCACCGAATCTGCCCAGCCATGGACAAAACAGTGAGCATGGACTAGTGGGTTTTGGTAGCGCACTGGGCGAATCAATTGCGACGGGAAGCCTTGGGGAAGGAGCAGCTGTCTGTGTCGAGCTAAACCAAACCACATCGGGCCCCAAGCATCCTTGATGGCAGAAACAACCCTAGCCTCGCCTAGAATAGTGTCGTCGACTTCGACGGTTGGTCCAGTCACCTCCTCCACCACCACCACAAACCACCTTCTACTCACCTTCACCACCACATTCTGCTCTACATACCATGTACAGACCACCGCCATCCGCCTGCCTGCCTGCCCGCCACCCACCCCCCTTCACGTGCGAGAGCCAGAGCCAGTGCAAAGCCCGCGTCAAAAGATGAGTCCGTGCTCTCTCTCAGCTTCAAACCTCTGCCCTAGTTTCTCCGGGGACCTTGTCACCTACATTACTTTTCGTCGTAGTTATGCGTACACTAAGACTTGTGAGCTGATGTCTGGAACAGCCTTTCTTCGCCTCAAATCTTGCCCGTCAACACTCCGCTCCAGTTGGAGCTGGAGCGGCTTTGCCCAGGTAGAAAACGGGATACACATATGTATGTACGCACACAATGGTGGCTCATGGTTCAGAACCTGGAAGGTTGGTTTCATTGCTCTGTAATGCCGACAGACGCGAGGACGTGTGGCCGTAGCAACACATGCGCATGGTTTAGCATCATCTCGGGAGTCAGTCAGCAGCCTCGCGTGGATCCCATAATGCAGGGTGACTTTTTGAAGCTCTAGAACCTGGTACGGGGAACACGTCGAATTGTCGGATGATGACAGCTGTCTCGATGCCTGTCCAGGGTGCTCTCGAAGCATTTTTTTTTTTGTCACTAATGCTGCAGGCTCAAGTGAGGAATTGCTGATGCGGCGGTTGTGTACAACATCTACGACAAAATACTGATACAGACATGATTGTAGAACCTCAACCAACCGGAACCTGCAGCAAGGCGGTCGGAGCCAACAACTCCGGGTCTAGCCGTTGCCTCAGCGCCTCAGCAAACCAAGGGCAGACAGAGCGTTTGGTTGCCAGAGTCAGTCAGTCAAATCCGCCTCCGTGGTGTTGATGTTGAGTTTTGACGGTCAGTTGATTGCTTGCTTACTGGACAGATCGGCTTCCAGCAGGCTCGTTATCCGGCCTTGTTACTAGCTCCTAGCCTCCTACGCCAAGCGTCGTTCTGCCTCCAAGTCGTCGTTGTCTCCTCAACGTACCCCTTCACCCCTGCCCAACTTGGTGCTCCGCCAACCACCCCCCCCCCCCCCCCCCCCCGGCTATAATGTACATGATGTACCTCCTCGCAGAGCTTGTCCTGTCTTGGACTGAAAATTGCGCACCCCCTCCCCCCCCCAGGACCGATACCCTCTCTACCCGCTTTGTGGGGACGGGACGCTCCCTCAGCCCCGGGTGTGTAAGCGCGACGCTGATACACCAGCACACGCCAGTCACCGCCAGACCAGCTAGTGACCAGACACGACGGGACACGACTAGATACGAACAGACGCTCCTGGCCTTCCGTCTTTCATCGCACCCCCTCCGCAGCTACTTGCGCTACAGGGGATACTCCGACACCTCTTTGCCTGAGCACCCAGAAGCACTTGGGGTCATCTCTGGAGTCCAGTCTGGACAGCGAATGATGTACAACACGGGCGTTCTGAAGCCAAGATCTCGCCATGTACCGGCCGACACTGTGGACCCGCCCCTGCACTGCCATGGGCCATCAATGTCGCCTCCATCCAAGTCCTGTCCACCATATCCAGTCGTCTGTGACCTCAACTTCTACATACATAGGCAAGCCCTTTCCACCACCAGATTTTGGGCACACACCTGGATTTACACTTGTGCTTTATACTTATATATCTTGCTTTCCGTTCCCCTTTTGCGATCCAAGTTTCACAATCATCTCCTCATTATCTTCGCACCTGGTACTTGGTCCATCTCCTCGCAAAAAAAACCAAGCGCTCCTTCCCCATCATTGATTCTCTTTGGAACAGTTTCCGCGTGCCAGTCCATCATTGACACCAGATACTTTGACACCAAAAAGTAAACAAGTTAAAGAAAAAGAAAAGAAAAGAAAGGTACACTTTGCCTTGCCTCCCGTCTCGTCTCGTCTTCACAAACAATATCATGGCTCTCGCAGCTACGTCGGCGTCTACCAATAACTGGGGTCGCTGGCCACAACAACAGTTGCCTCACGATTTCAACATGATAGAGGCACCGGGTTTCATGTCTTATGAGTCTCGAAATACTACCACCACGGTTCCAGCTCAAAGACCGATCAATTCCCAGTATGTCGTTGCTCCTGCCTACAGTGCAGCACCTATGACATCTGTGGCCGCTCCTCAGTATCAGGCCCAGAACACCTACACAACAACAACCTATGGGACGGCATACCAGAGCCCCCCTCCTTCAACACCCATGAGCTCTCCATTCCGATCTGGCCACACGGTACGCCACCACTCGATTTCCACTGCCTCAGAGGCCGAGGTCGACCCCGTGCGTTCGATATGTCGCCGCAAGTCGAGCCAAATCAGCAGAGGCCGTCTTCATTCTCCTGCACGGAGTGATTCCATTGCCTCTGTGGCACGGTCTGTGGTGTCTAACCCCACGGCCAACTCAAAGACCATTACGTTCAACGAGACCGTCAATCCCAAGGATCGCGTAAACTTCGAAACCGACGTTGACGAGCTTATGAAGGCGATCCAGACAAGGGCCGAGGAGCAAGAGGAGGCTGTTGGACAAACTCTCACCCCAGCTCATACTCCTAAAGCTGATGGTAGTCTCGATGGCAACAGTCCAGCTCACGCTCAGCAAACCTGTTCTGCCTCTGTTCCAGAGTCTAAGCCCAAGAAGAAGTGGGTTTGTGATGGTCCGAACTGCAACAAGCGCTTCGTCCAGAAGACTCATCTTGACATTCATCGCCGAACTCACTCTGGCTTGAGACCTTATGTGAGTGCTTCATGAAGGCAACCAATAAACCCTGAAACTTCAATGATCCAAATCCAACGGCCTGCTAACAATAAAAAACAGATTTGCACTAAGGACAATTGTGGTCTGACCTTCTCCCAGCGTGGTAACCTGAAGGTATGTTGTATGAGGAAACAACTAGAATAAAAAACGAAAAAAAAAAAAAAAATACATGAAGGTGTCCATGTCGAATTCTGAGAGCTTACCAAACTTGACACAGACTCACATGCGTCGCCACACTGGAGAGAAGCCCTACTGCTGCAGCATTTGCGGAAAGACTTTTGCACAACGAGGCAACGTTCGATCTCACGAAGAAACACACAAGGGCTTGAAGCCATTTATTTGCAGACTCGACGATTGCAACAAGTCTTTTTCACAACTGGGAAATATGAAAACACATCAAAACAATTTCCACAAGGAGACATTAAAAAATCTCACTGCAATGTTTGTTGAGTTTGCTCAGATGGGAGAGATACCGGACGAGCACCGGGATCTTTTTTATTACTTCAGGGAACATTATAAGAACAGCAACAAGGGTATCAAGGGACGTGGAAAGGCCAGAACTGTGGCTGTGAGGAAGCCCAAGGTCAACGCGCAGCAGCAGCAGGAGAAGCAGGAGCAGAAGCAGCAGCAGGAGCAGCGACCCCAGCACCAACCCCAACACCATCAAGCACAGCATCAAGCACAGCAGCACCAACCCCAGCACCAACCCCAGCACCAACCCCAGCATCTACCCCAGCATCAACCCCAACACCAGTCTCAGCATCAGTCTCAGCATCAGCACCATCAGCAACCCCTCCCGCATTCTCAGCAGCAGCCCCGGCAAACCCAGCCGTCCCAGCATCAGGCCCCTGGACCAATGATTCCTTCCAACCACTTTTCCCACGGGTCCATGTCCAGCTCCGCACCAACCTATGGTCCACGCAGCTATGGCTCGTTCGATAACGGGCAACAACACAATGGCGCGACGGGGATGCTGTATGAAGACGAGCACGCCCGTCAAATGGCCTTTGCCAACCGCCTGTACTAAAATGACAGCTGGATATGATTGAATGACCGGGCATTACCGCACCATTGCAAAAAGAATTCGGTGTTGAAAGAATTGATTTCTTTTCTACAACTAGCAAGCGTATTGTTGGCGCAGATAGTGCCCCATGATGACTGAGATTAGTTTTGGAAGGCTTGGCAATCAGTCCTGCATTGCTGTTTTTGCTCGTTATCTTTGTTGTTTGGTCATGGATCCGTCGCTTTCACACCCTGTCGCAGTAGCCGGGCGACCTCTTTGTTGTACAATATATTTTTCTTGTTCTTTTTCCTTTTTCGTGTTTGGCTTGGTATTTATAGCCATATTTTCTGCCATGATCACAATGATAATGCTCATGGCGCCATTTGGACCAAATCTCTTATTCTTAATTGCTGTCTATTTCTGATTGTCGTGCGAAGTGGCGCCGTATCATAAAGCGCCCATTCTTCAGACAGCGGAGGACGCGGCTAGTGTGCATGCACTTTGGCATGGTATCGTTTTTTTTCTCCTGTTCTTAGTCTTTTTTCTTTTTCTATTCTTATTGCTTTTACTGCCTATAATTTTTATCAATAAAAAAAAAAAAACCCAAATAAAGGGTGGCTGAATTCTGCTCGTGATTGAAGCAGCGTCCAAAATAGTAATCTGGACAGAGTGGTCCTCACAAAACGGATAGCCTGGTCGTTTTCTTCTTTTTTTTTTCGGCAATATAGTTGCTACGCGTGTTGAAAATAGGAACATGTTCATACATGGGGTTAGGCTTGTCTGTCATCATACAGTTCATTGCTTGTCATCAGTTCTTGCTCGCCACAGCATATTACATACCATATTCACTTCAAGATATACTCCGCCTTTTCCTTTGCAATTTCGTCTGTTCAAACACTGTGAACCACTTTGACGGCGGTTCTCGTAGGTTTCAGTACAAAAGGCAGGCATTTCACCTGATCATATCATATCATGATTGACGAATTGGTAGCAGAGCCGCGTCATCTTGTCCTTTGACCTATGCATGTTTTTGCACCTGAGACTTTTGAGCGACGGCCGCCAGAGCCAACGTCCGCCCGCCAGCCTGGATGGGGCTCCTGGTTGCGGGATCATTTCTTTTTTTTCTTTCTTTTTCTTCGTTGCACACAATTTGCCACAAATCCCCACCACCCAAGTACCTCAGTCAGGTCATGAACGTTTTTGGTTCAAGAAACACCCCCCATGAGAATAATGGGTGTATACAAACTGTGTGTACATATGTACGGTACGCAAATCTTGTCTCCACTGAGGTCAAACACGCCTCTCATGCAGGGAGGCTTTTTTGTCCGGCAGGCAACAACACCAGGAGTTGGTTCGCCGCGAAGGGCCGGCCCATCTTGCCTTGATTTCGAGATCATGCGCATGTTCAGGTCAAGCAGGCCCTTTCTTTATGATTTCAAACAAAAACGCGCAGTCAACAGACCTCCAAAGCCGAGGGCGCTCGCTCGGTCTTTTCTGGTCTGACGCTACCCCCTCTCTCGTTGCACCGGAGACCATCCAGTGTTTGTGTCTCGGCCCTTTTTGGGGGGTGTTTTCCGAAGAAAAAAAAAATAAGAAATAAAAACATGGATGTTCCTTGCATGTTTCTTCTGCCGTTCATAGCCTGGTGTCTAGTGTCAGTGTCCACAGTGTCAAAAAAAAAAAACAAATGCTGCCTGTTTTGTTTCCTTGCCAGCAGCAGCAGCAGCAGCAGCAGCAGTAGTAGCAGATTTGTCCAATGAACCAAGGGCCAAGTCTTGGACGGGCCTGACCTAACTTAGATTTCCAAGACAAAAAGAGAAGAGTGGAGGACCATCCGAGACTGGGTCATGCGGGAGGGCGGGATTAATAAAAAATAACCCCTGTAAGAATATGCATGATTGTGCGATGCATACATACATATGTATCTGGCATGCCACTGTGCATGCATAAAAGGAGATTTTAGAGCACATACAGCTGCAAGATGAGATGGTCGTTGCTCGAGTCACATGGGATGAGAACTCTCGGGGGCCGTTTGTCCTGGCTGGAAATAAATGACGTTCGTACAACAGAGGGCTAACAGAGGGAACCGGGATATATGTGGTGCGGTATCTGCCATATGCTGTCGGTGTAGCACAAGATACAACACTTTGGCCTCACGGACTTGATCGTGTTTGCCAATGATGTTCCTCTTCTCCAAGGTGTGCGTTTGACAAGCAACGACGGTTGATGCAAGCCATGCGGACGAAAACATGACATGGCAAGGCGTTTTCGTTGCGGCCTGGAAACAACTGGGAACTAAGACATTAGACCTAAACCTGGATGGAGGAGGTGGTGTGCGGTAGCGGCACGGAGTGTATCGTTGCGTGCAGAATCCGTTGGTCAGGACTTGCAGAGTTCTCAGCAAGAGGCATACATGCATATACATAGGTATGTATGTGCGTATATATGTACGTGTATGCATGTACATTGGGCGCATTTATGTTTTCTGCTTGTGGGAAATGTTGGAGCTTCAAAACCTTGACATGGTATTCGTTACCACTCGATTCTGATCCTGGTACTGTAGGCTGTGGTGGACATCCACGTCATTTCCACGATCTATGCCCGACATCTCTGTGAAAGACTGAGACCAACGATAAATCGCGTCTGCAGGTCAGGTGTCATGTCGTGGCTTTGAATCGTCATACGAACTAGACTGAAGCGGCATGGTAGATCCTGCGAACACGCACTTCACCGCTTCGCGCCGAGGCCATCTTAGCAGCTTCGCCGATATTTGGGTAGAGTGAACCAATGGAACACCAGGTTTGGTGTTTTGTGCGCTGCAAGTCGCACTGCGGAAGGCTCCCGGGGAGGAGGAATGGTTGTCTGGCCTGAATGATGCATGGATATACGGTATATCGTGCAGCAAGCAGCAAGCAGCAAGCAGCAAAGCAGGCGCGGGCGAGATATGTTTGCAGCGCAAATCAGTCCCTCGCCCGCCCCCTCTTGTGCCTTCTCCCCTGCTCATCGATAGAACGCCTGCATGAAAGAAAGTATTCAATATAGTGTACATATGTAGATCCAGCTAGGCAAATGCGGATTGCCGCCAAAACTGCAGCCCGACAGAAATGTAACTGTCATCTTCAACATGGTGGTCTATGGAGTATGCAATGTAACCGACCCATGTAATACCCAACGGCTTTCCAAGACGGACGTGAAGCTCTCTCAGGGACGGAAATGAGAAAAAAATTCTCGGGTAAACCCAATTTGACGTCCATCTGGAGTACTCGCGACACCCAAACATTTGTCGGAGACCTCTCTTTCGGGGTCGATAACCGGCATGAGACGAAAGGCTGATTTAGACCTGAAGGTCGGCGGCAGCACATCGTGAGCTGGCAGAGACACCGAGAGACAGTGTGGAGCCTGATTTGAGAAGGCTGGCAAGGCACTTTGATGGGCTGCATGTTCGTTTGCCAACTGACAGCAAAGTCTCTCTTCCTGCATCAAAAACAGAAATCACCAAAAGAAGGGGGGTGGGGGGGCATTTGACCAGCCCACCACCCCCAAGGCTCTCTAGGAGATCGATTAATACACTTTTTGGTGATCGTCTCCATTTTGAATGCTTGGCAACTGAATAGAAAGAGCGTCCAGAAGAAGGTGGTGGTAGGATAAAGGGCATGGTAGAGATGGTATGAAAGATACATCTGAAAGTTGGGGAGCTAGCCTCCATGCAAGGTCGAGACGAATAAAATGTTATCACCACCCTTCAATTCATATGCTTCTTCTCCTTCGAGTTCCCAATCGGCGTCGTTGATCAAAACCAGGATGCCTGGGCGGCTGCATAATCAGAACCAATTCGTTAGTACATAGATGGCATACCGATATGATGGGCGAGGCACACAGGGGCCAGGTCTCTGAATGGTTTTTTTTTTTTTTTTTAGATTTGCAGGCAACCCGGCATTCATTCTTGAGCCCGTTCTCGAAATATGAACGGGTACAACGAAA
>SRPU01000624.1:0-15799 GCA_018360185.1 Claviceps lovelessii | reverse complement strand
AAGGGATATAGTAAGGCTAAATTCTTAGTATTATACTAGCAAAATCCTAATAAATATAGGCCTTTAATTCTATAAAATACACTATATTTACTTAAATTAGAAATAAATATAGTTAGTAGATTAAAGCATTATTTAGTAGGAGGCTATATATTTAAAAACTTATTATTCTTAGTAACTAGGTCTTATATTAGTCTCTTAAACATTAAAAAGTTAACTCCTTAGAGGGGGAAAATAACTAGAAAGGGGACTTTCTTTTTATCTTTATTAAGAATTACTCTAAAGGATCTATTTTAGGTCCAATGGTTAAAAGAGTCCCTAAGCTTACCCCTAGCCTTAGGAATTCTTATATTCCTAATTGTAGATAATTTCAACTAGAGGTTAAAAATCTAAGAAAAATAGATTTTTATATAGTATGCCTCTATAAATAATTTACTATAAGGGCTCTTTTTCTAAAGAAAATAAAATCTTAGAGCTTAAGTCCTTAAAGGAATCCCTTAAGGCAGATATCTTAAAAAATAAAATAAAAATAAAATAAAAATATAAGGATAAATAGATTCCTTAAGGGCCCTAAGATATCTATAATTTTACTTTACCTTTAAAGTAAGGCTCTTACTGTTTTCTGTCTTATTATTTCTAAGACTTTCTAGAAGCTTTAGTGGCTTATAGGAATCTTCTTTATATAAGACCTTTTTTTAGTAATTACTATATTTATTACTAAAGCCACCACAAGCACGCCTAGTTAAAGGCACAAAACAATTACAAAAACACCTAGAAAATCGAAAATAATCATAAAAATAAAGAAAGAATAAGTTTTCTACTTTTAATAGTAATTCCTTTATAAAATGCTATGTATTACTATAGTAAAAAGTCATCTACCCTAAAGCCCTAATTTTAGGCTCTATAATTCTATAATTTATTTTTATTTTAGAATTTTTCTAAATTTTATATAACTTTTTCTTTTACTTTTACCCTTAGCGCCCTATAATAACTAGCCCTAATACTTCTTTAGAGGGGGTGTTAAAAATAATAGGGTTATTTATAGGGGATTCCTTACTATTAGTGCTATAATTATAGTGCTTATAGAAGCATCTTATAGGGGGGGCTTTGCTAGCTAGTAAAGCTAGTGTAAGCTAGTAAGTGTGTGCGCGTCCGCAGTATAACTATAGAAATCTAACTAAAGGTTACGTATATAGAGCTTATAGCTATAAGGTCCCTATAAATCTTGACTTTTTACCCTTCTATACCTATTCTAATAGCTATATAGTAAGGCTAATAGCTATTAGGTATAAAGCTAATTTTAAATTAAATTTATAAAGTAATTAGTAAAGCTATAAAGAAATAAATTAAATAAGCTAACTAAGCTACCTTTAGTAGCTTAGTTAGTAAAGGTAGTTACTTTATAATATTAGTTTTTACTATTTTTTATACTAAGGAGAAATTTATAAAGAATTTTAAGACTAGATTCTTTATTACTAAATTCTAGGCTTTCTTTTTATATAATTATTTAAAAAAATTAATTTTTAGGTTATATATATTAATTTTTACTAAGTTAACTAATTAGTAAGCATATTAATAGCTAATTTATATAGCTATAAGTCTATTTTTTTATTTTTCTATATAAATAAATTCTATAAAAAATAAAAAGTAGCTTATAAAGCCTAGCTAGTAACTAGTATTTACTAATAAAGTTAGTAGGTATATAAGGAAAGAAAGTAAAAAACCCCCTTATAGCTACTAACTATATAGACTATTAGAATTACTCTTACTAGCTATATATCTCTATAAAGTTAAATAAAATATAAATTTTATTAAATATTATTATAAATTCTTTAGTAAATTAAATAGTGCTAAAAGTAATGTAAAAGCTTCTATTTTATATAAGATTTAGCTAACTATAGCTTACTATAGTGCTCTGCTCTATAGAGCAGTGGACCTATGCATGCACGCTTACTGAGCCCACTACCTTAGTAAGCTGTGCTCTACAGCACCCACCTTAGATATTTCTAATAATACTAATTATATAATTAATTTTAAACTTAGAACTAAACCTCTATATAGACTAATTTATTTATTATTTTTAGTAAAACTTTAAGTATTATAAACTTATTTAAATAAGAACCTAAAACTTAATTATATCCAAGCCTTAAAGAGTTTTATAGAAGTACTAATTTTATTTATACCTAAGAAAGATAGTTTCTTATAATTATATATTAATTACTATAGATTAAATAATATTAATATTAAGAATTATTACTTATTACTACTTATTTCTAAGATTCTAGACTATATCTTAGGAGTAAAATAGTTTTTAAAACTAAATATTAAATAAAGAAGCTTATTATTATATTTAAATTACTTAAGAAGATAAATAGAAAACTACTTTTTATACTTATTATAGTTATTATAAATATTTAGTAATGCTATTTAGATTAATAAACACACCTATAACTTTCTAATACTATATTAATTAAGCCCTTTATAGTTTTAATAATATAATATATATTATTTATTTAAATAATATTTTAGTTTTCTTAAAAACTTAAAAGAAATATACTATATATTTAAAATAAATTTTAAATTAACTTAGGGAAGCTAATCTATTTATATATTTAAATAAATATAAGTTTTTTTAATAATTAGTTAAATTTTTAGGATTTATTTTAATAAGGAAAGAAGTTTAAATAGATTTAAAATAAATTAAAACTATTACTAATTAGCCTAAACCTAAAACTTATTATAATATTTAAGTTTCTTAGGATTCTATAATTTTTACTAATAATTTATTTATAAATATTTTACTATTATAGTATTATTAATAGCTCTTTTAAAAGGGAGTTAAAATAAAAAAAAACTAGAATTAGTATATTTAAGGGAAAAGAAAGAATAAGTATACTAAACTCTTAAAAATACTTTTATTAAAGCCCCTTTACTATATTATATTAGTTTTAATATACCTATTTAAATTAAAATAAATATATTAAAGTTTACTATTATTAGTCTTTTATTTTAATTAAATTTATTAAGTATTTATTATTTACTAGCTTTTTAATTTTAAAAATTATAATCTACTAAAATATACTATAGTATACTAAATTAAGAAATACTAGTAATTATTAAGTTATTTTATTATTAAAGATATATTTAGGAAGCCCCTATAGACATTAAAGTATTAACTAATTATTGTAATTTTTAATTTTTTATAAAAACCTTAAAATTAAATAGAAAATAGTTTTAATAATATATATTTCTTACTTTATATAATTTTATTATTTAATACTAAAAGAAAGTTATAAACCCTATAAATATCCCTTTATATTAACTTAATTATATTTCTTATAAAGTAGAGAATACTAAAGAATTAATATTAAAATTATATATAAAGCTTATATAAATTAATATGATACTTATACTCTAAATTACTAAAGTAAGAAAGTATATAAAGATTAGTACCCTTAATATAAGAGAACTAATAAAGAATATAGGGTTACTACCTTATTCTAACTAAATACTAATTAAATAAATAAAAATAAATAAAGATCTTTATAATTTAAATAGTTTTAAATTATTATTAAATCTAATACTTAAAGCTTAAAAATTTAATATATAAACCTAAGACTAGCTAAAGTAAGTTTATAGCTACTAGGATTTATAATAGTTTATAAACTAAAATAAAATTCTAAAATATTATAATTAAGTATTTATTTTAAATTTAAAAGCACTTAAATTAGTCTTATTTTAAATTTATTATAATAATTTATTAGTAAGCTATTTTAGTATAAAAAGAATATTAAAACTTTTTAAATAAAAGTTTTATTAAATAAATTTATGTATTAAAATTAGAGATTATATTAAATCTTATACTATTTACTAAAAAACTATAGCTAAAAGATATAAACTATATAGAAAATTAGAAAATTTACCTATTTTAAATAGGCCTTTAATAGAAATCTTAATAGAGTTTATTATAAAATTACTTAAAATAATTTAGAAAAAAACTATAGTTAATTCTATTTTTATAATTATAAATAAATATACTAAATATATAATATTCTTTCCTATATTATATTTAATTACTATAGTTAAAGAAATAGAATTATTTTATAATAAAGTTAAACTTATATTTAGTATATTAAAAGGAATTATTTCTAACTAAAGTAGTGTATTCATTAATTAATTCTAGTTAGAATTATATTTTATCTTTAAAATTAAATACTAATTATTAATAATATTTTATTCTTAAATAAATAAATAAATAAAAAAAGTAAACTAAATATTAGAATTCTACTTATATATATTTATTACTAAATTAAAATATATATAGCTATTATTATTAAAAGCTATATAATTTATATTTAATAATACTAAATATATAGCTATAAATATAAGCCTAAATATAGCATTAATAGGCTATAACCTAGAATTTTAAATAATTAAAAATAATTCTTTAAAGAGAGAAGTACTTAAAGCTAAAAGCTAAGTATAAAAATTATATATACTAAGAAGTGAATTAGAAATATAATAGGTATAAATAAATAAATTATAGGTAAAATACTATAAAAAAAAAGAATTTTAGAGGAAGAACTTTTTGCGAATTTGCCCGCACTGTAGTAGCAACGCGGAATTAACTCTAAACCTCTTAAAAAGTATAGAAAAAGAATTGCTATATTTATTTACCTTTATCTTTAATAGTATATTAGTACTAGAGTATAGGTATAGTAAATAAGGTAATATTAATAGATATTAATAATAAAAACTATAGCCTTATATAAAGTTATTATTACTTACTTATAAATTAGAGTAGCTTTATATTAATAATACCTTAAGTTACTTCTATACTACTATTTATATATAAGTAAATACTAAATTACTTATAGTTAAATATAATAAAATAACTAAACTTATACTAGCTATAGTACTAAAAAATATATAAAATATTATTCTCTATATAAATAATATAGCCTTAATATATATTTAATATAGCCTTTTAATGCTCTAAACCCTTATTAAAATAATAATATTAACTTTACTATTACTTTATAAGCCTATTATAGTTTAAAACCTTAAAGAAGTAATAAAGTATATAGTTAAGAAGGCTATAAATACTAAAAATATATTAGCTCTAAGCTAAGCTAGTATTATTATTAAAGGGATTTCCTAATTTTAAATTTAATAAGTCTACTTTATAACTATAATAATATCTCTTTAAGTTTATTATAAAACTATTATTAAAGGTATTATTATAGCTAAAGCTATTTAAAATTATTTATTTAAAAATATTATTACTATTATTAATTAAGCTATTAGCATTAATACTATAGTAATAGCTTACTACCTTTAGAGTAATAATATTATTATTATATTTTAGAATATAGTAAAGCCTTATACTAAAGATATTATATAAGTTAGTATTACTTTTAAATTAAAAGTAATACTAAGCTAATATATATTTAATATTATTATTAAAGGCTTTCTTATATATTATATATAAAACTAAAAGAAAGATTATATTCTCTAAGCCTTAATTATAGCTAATAGTTAAGGCCTTATATAAATTATAATATAAAAGCTATATAATACTACTATATAATCTCTCTTTATTATTACTAAAAATAGTATTAAAGTAATAAATAGGCTATATTATACTAATATTATTTATAAAGCTAGGATATTTAAAGCTAAACCTTATAATAAGGCTATTTACCTCTATTAATATTATAGGTATTTTAAATTTAAATATATTACTATATACTATACTATACCTTTATAGTATAGCTACTATACTATTAATTATTATATAAAAGGTAAGTAATTTAACCTAATACTAATAAAAGCTATTTATAAATACTATATTAACTATTTAAAGCTATACTTAGTATAGTTTTATATATATAATACTATTAATAAGTAATAAAACTATATATATACTATATACTTAGTATAGCCTTTAGCCTTTACTAAACCCTTTTTTTAATTAAAATAAAAAAAATAAATTAAAGTACTTAGCTATAGCTAAAAATAAAATATAAGTAACTTATTTTTATAAAAAGCTTTACCTTAAAAATAAGTTAATTAACTATATACCTATCTTTTTAAATTAAAGCTAAAATTAATATAATATTTATAAGTAGCTATAAAAGCCTTTTTAAGCTAATAACTTATAGCTATTATAGCTTTAAATAAGCTAAGTTTAACTTAATATATAATATAAAGTATATAATTAAGGTTATATACTAAAATATATAAAAGAAAACCTATTTAATATACTTAGCGCTAAAGTCTTAGCTTAATATTAATATAATAATAATATAAAAACTAAGGACTTTAAATAGTAAATTACTTAATTTTAGCCTTAGCTACTTTTAGCTTATAACTTAAAATAGCTAAACTATAATTTATATATACTATTAATATAAACCTAAGGTATAAATAATATAAGTAAATAAGAATTAGTACTTTATTATAATAATAAAGTATAATATTTACTTTATTTATTTCTTAACCTATAAATCTAACTAAACTTTACCTTTATTTAAATTTATATTAGCTCTACCCTTTAATTATAGTATATTTATTAATAACTTTAATTAATATTACTTACTTTAAAACTATTATAATTAAATCTTAGTAAAATATAATATACTTCTTATATTAATAAAATAATAATAGCTTAAACTTATAATACTATAAGGTAAGGTAATATAAAGAATATAAAGAAAAAGAAATAGTATTATTAATTATACCTAAGCTATTTATAGTATAAATATTAACTTTTTAAAAAGCTTAAACCTTATTAAGTTTAATTATATATTATAACTTATTTATATAGGCTCTAGCTTTAAGCTATATAGTAACTATTCCCCTTAGTTTAAATAAATATATATAAATAATAACCTTATTACTATAAAGGCTATAATATAGTTTTAGCTTAATATTATAAAGTTTTAACTTTAATTATTAAAGAAAATTAATTACTTTATAAAATAATTAATAGCTAAACTTTAGTTTATTATAAATATAATAATTTTAAAAAAACCTTAAAGTAGTTTTAAGCTAAACCTATAGTAAAACTAATATATAAAAGAAGTAACTTAAAATTTTAAGAGAGTATTATAATAATAAAGGGTATTTTATAGTAAAATAAACTAATAATATATAACTAATATAATATAAATATAAAACTAAGTTATTTATAATAAATAGTATAGTACTTAGTATATAATAGTTAAGGCTATAACTACTTAATATAAAAACCTTTAAAAGTTTAAATAATAAGTATAGCTTTATAGTAGCTTATTATTAAAATAGTAATAAATTCCTTTTTTTTTATAAAGTAAAGGTATAAATATTATAACTATTAAAATATATTAAAAAAAGGCTATTACTTTAGCTAAGTATTTCTTCCTTTTTTTTTAAGCTTAACTTAATAATATATTAAGTAATTTAAATAGCTATCTTAATACTATTATATTTTTAACTAAAGATTAATTTAATATTAATAAAATCTATAGTATTATAAAAAGCCTATTTAGCTAAAAAGTACTTAAACTTAATAAACTTTTAATAAGCTACTTTAAAGTTTATAGTAAATTATTAATATAAACCCTTACTTACTTACTAAATATATATTATTATATTAGTTATTATTTAGCTTTATTTTAGTAAGTAAAAGTTATTATTCTTTATAAATTAAGTAAGACTTTAATAAAGTAATAAAAAGTAAAAGCTTAGTATTTAATTTTACTTTTTAGTATAATTAATAAGATTATAAAAGTAGTAATAATAAGTTAGCTTACCTTTATAGCTAAATTAAGTAAAGCGCTACCTAACCTATAAATAAATAATAGAGTAAATTAGTTTATAAAAGTTATATTAAGTATATTAGTAGAATTTATATATATAGTATAATATTATAGTAGTATTATATTACTACTTTAGCTAAATATATTAATAGCTTTTAATATTATTTACTTTAAATAACTTACTTATACCTTTATTACTACTAGTATCTCTACTTAAATTATAATATAAACCTATTTCTTTACTATTAAATATATTACTTACTTTTTTTTTAATAGTAAAATAACTAATCCCTTACTTATTACTATAAGGGTACTATAAAGGTTTTTTATTTTCTTTATTTTTTTTTTACTTTATATTATATTATTATATACTAAACTTTAAACTATATAGTTTATATTAATTATAGGCTTCTTTAATAATATAAATATTCTAGTATATAGTTATATAGTAAAAGAAATATAAAATTACCTTAAGGCTATATAAGTAATTTACTAAAATTAGTTTTAAAAATTAAGCTTTAAATTTAATTTAAAAAAGAGTAAACTTATATACTTTATAAAATACTATACTATAGTTATAACTTTAGTTTAACTTAGTATTAATATAATATAGCTAGTTTAATTTACTTATTTTTTAAAGATTTAAATTTACAAAAAACTATAATAAAAAGTATACTAAAGCTAGATTAAATTAAAATTAATATAATAATAGCTTATACTTATATTACTAATAGTATTAATATAAAGTTACTTACTATAAAATATATATTTATTATATATATAAGTAATTTAAAGTATTATTACTTATAGTATAGAATTATATTATATCTTTATAGTAATTAGTAATAAGGTAAAGGGGATAGCTAAGGCATTTATTTCTAAATAAACTAAGTGCTTAAGGAAGGTTACTAAAGCCTTTAAAGCTATACTATAAGCCCTTATTAAAACTAAGTTAGCTATAGCTTTAATTAACCTTTATTTTAACTATTACTTACTTTATTTTTATTATTAAATTAAAGCTAATAATATAGCTAACTAAATCTAAAATACCTATATAATAATAATAGCCTAACTTTATTAAAAACTAATATACTAAGGGTATAAATACCCCCTAAATCCTAATAACTATTTAAACTATATATTATTTTTAAATTAGCTTTATAATTATTTCTTTAAACTATCTTTAACTAAAATACTTATTTTAAAGTAAAAAAACTATTAATATAAAGAAAGAATTATTATATAAGTATATTAAACCTAGGTTAAATATATAGTAGTAAAGCTTAACTCTAACTTTATCTTTACTATTAAAATAGTTTATATTTACTTTAGCCTTACTAAGTATAAACTTATAGTATTTATTTAAATATATATAAAATAAATTAAGCTTAATACCTTTTTTTATAATTATTATATTTTTAAGGTAAATTTACTAATATATAGCTACTAAATTAATAATAAAAATCACTATTATATTTTACTTTTTTATAAAAACTTTAACTACTTTTACCTTATAAATATAAGTATACTACTAATATATAATTAATATAAAATTAGAAAGGCCTTAAAAAAGAATAAACTAGCTACTATATTTATAAAATAGCTTATTTTAATTAGGTATATCCCTTAGTTTAGGCTTATATATACTTTATAATAATAATAAACTAAGAATATTAAAGACTTAATATAGTAAGGTACTTAGTATAGTATAGAGATAGAAGTAGTAAAAAGCTATAAAGGTATTATAATTAGTATAAAATAGTTTAATATATAAATTATATTAAATAATAAATAATAAATAGTAATAAAAAATTATAAGTATAATATACCTATACTAGCCCTAGCCCTACTTCTTCTTAGCCTTCTTACTAACCTCCCCCTCTCTTTTCCCTTTATTCTCTACTACCTTCTTCTTTTCTCTCTCTTTAATATAGCTTTATATTATAATTAAGCTAAGCCTATAAATCTTTTATAAAATATTATTATACTCCTTTAGTATATTAATAATATAATAAGCTTATAGTAATATCTTACTCTTAACTAAAGTTAAGGCTAAAATTACTATAATATTACTAAGTAACTATACTATTATTATAATAACTATCCCTATTTTCTTTATTAGTTATTATACCTTCTTTTAAATAGTATTATACTCCTTAGCCTATCCCTAGATTAGTATTATACTAATACTATAATAGTATTATAATAATATTATTATAAACTTATATTAATATACTCTTTAAAGGTATAAAAGTTTTATATATTTATTATTTATTTAATAGTGTTTTAATATAAAATAATATTTTAGTTTAGCTATAGTATTAATTAGCTACTAACTTACTACTAATATAAATAATATATAAAATACAAAATTAAACCTTTTTGCAAATTTGCCTGCACTGCAGTAGCGACGTGGAATTAACTCTAAACCTCTTAAAAAGTATAGAAAAAGAATTGCTATATCCGTTTATTTCTATCTCTAATAGTATATTAATACTAAAGTATAGGTATAGTAAATAAGGTAATACTAATAAATATTAATAGTAAAAATTATAGCTTTATATAAAGCTACTATTACTTACTTATAGGTTAAAGTAGCTTTATATTAATAATACCCTAAGTTATTTCTATATTACTATTTATATATAAGTAAATACTAAATTACCTTATAGTTAAATATAATAAAATAACTAAACTTATATTAGCTATAGTACTAAAGAGTGTATAGAATATTATTCTTTATATAAATAATATAGCCTTAATATATACTTAATATAGCCTCTTAATGCTTTAAACCCTTATTAAAATAATAATATTAACTTTACTATTACTTTATAAACCTATTATAGTTTAAAACCTTAAAGAAGTAGTAAAGTATATAGTTAAAAAAGCTATAAATATTAAAAATATACTAGCTTTAAGCTAAGCTATTATTACTATTAAGGGGATTTCTTATTCTTTAGTTTAATAGGTTTACTTTATAACTATAGTAATATTCCTTTAAGTTTATTATAAAATTATTATTAAAGGTATTATTATAGCTAAAGCTATTTAAAATTATTTATTTAAAAATACTATTACTATTATTAATTAAGCTACTAGTATTAATACTATAATAATAGCTTACTACCTTTAAAGTAGTAATATTATTATTATATTCTAGAATATAATAAAGCTTTATACTAAAAATACTATATAAGTTAGTATTACTTTTAAACTAAAAGTAGTATTAAATTAATATATATTTAGTATTATTATTAAAGGCTTCTTTATATACTATATATAAAACTAAAAAAAAGACTATATTCTTTAAGCTTTAGTTATAGCTAATAATTAAAGCCCTATATAAATTATAGTATAAAAGCTATATAATATTACTATATAATTCCTTTTTATTATTACTATTAATAGTATTAAAGTAGTAAATAGGCTATACTATATTAATATTATTTATAAAACTAAAATATTTAAAGCTAAACCCTATAATAAAGCTATTTACCTTTATTAATATTATAGATATTTTAAATTTAAATATATTATTATATACTATACTATACCTTTATAGTATAGCTATTATATTATTAGTTATTATATAAAAGGTAAGTAGTTTTACTTAGTATTAATAAAAGCTATTTATAAATACTATATTAATTATTTAGAGCTATACTTAGTATAGTTCTATATATATAATACTACTAATAAGTAATAAAATTATATATATACTATATACTTAATATAGCCCTTAGCCTTTACTAAACCCTTTTTTTAATTAAAATAAAAGAAATAAACTAAAGTACTTAGCTATAGCTAAAAATAAAATATAAATAACTTACTTTTATAAGAAGCCTTACCTTAAAAATAAGTTAATTAATTATATATTTACCTTTTTAAATTAAGGCTAAAATTAATATAATATTTATAAGTAGCTATAAAAGCCTTTTTAAGCTAATAACCTATAGCTATTATAGCTTTAAATAAGCTAAGTCTAACCTAATATATAATATAAGGTATATAATTAAGGTTATATACTAAAATATATAAAAGAAAACCTATTTAATATACTTAGCACTAAAGTCTTAGCTTAATACTAATATAATAGTAATATAGAAACTAGGGACTTTAAATAATAAATTACTTAATTTTAGCCTTAATTACTTTTAGCTTATAACTTAAAGTAGCTATATTATAATTTATATATACTACTAATATAAACCTAAGGTATAAATAATATAGGCTAGTAAGAATTAGTGCTTTACTATAATAATAAGGTATAATATTTACTTTATTTACTTTTTAATTTATAAACTTAATTAAACTTTACTTTTACTTAAATTTATATTAGCCCTACTTTTTAATTATAATATATTTATTAATAACTTTAACTAATACTACTTACTTTAAAACTATTATAATTAAACCTTAGTAAAATATAATATACTTTTTATATTAGTAAAGTAGTAGTAGCTTAGACTAATAATACTATAAAGTAAAATAATATAAAGAATATAAAAAAAAAGAATAGTATTATTAATTATATTTAAGCTATTTATAGTATAAATATTAATTTTTTAAGAGGCTTAAACTTTATTAAATTTAATTATATACTATAGCTTATTTATATAGGCTCTAGCCCTAAGCTATATAGTAACTATTTCTTTTAGTTTAAATAAATATATATAAATAATAACCTTATTATTATAAAGGCTATAGTATAATTTTAGCTTAATATTATAAAACCTTAACTTTAATTATTAAAGGAAATTAATTACTTTATAAATTAATTAATAGCTAAACTTTAGTTTATTATAAATATAATAATTCTAAGGAAACCCTAAGATAGTTCTAAGCTAAACCTATAGTAAAACTAATATACTAAAGAAGTAACTTAAAATATTAAAAAAGTACTTTAATAATAAAGGGTATTTTATACTAAAAAGAACTAGTAGTATATAACTAATATAATATAAATATAGAACTAAGTTATTTATAATAAATAGTATAGTGCTTAGTATATAGTAGTTAAGGCTATAACTACTTAATATAAAAACCTTTAAAAGCTTAAATAATAAGTATAGCTTTATAGTAGCTTATTATTAAAATAATAGTAAATCTTTACTTTTCTATAAAGTAAAGATATAAATATTATAATTACTAAAATATATTAGGAGAAAGCTACTACTTTAGCTAAGTATTTTTTTCTTTCTTTTTAAGCCTAACTTAATAATATACTAAGTAATTTAAATAGCTACCTTAATATTACTATATTTTTAATTAAAAACTAATTTAATACTAATAAAATCTATAGTATTATAAAGAGTTTATTTAGCTAAAAAGTATTTAAACTTAATAAACTTTTAGTAAGCTATTTTAAAGTTTATAGTAAGCTATTAATATAAACCCTTATTTACTTATTAAATATATACTATTATATTAATTACTACCTAGCTTTATTCTAGTAAGTAAAAGTTATTATTCTTTATAAATTAAGCAAAACCTTAATAAAGTAATAAAGAGTAAAGGCTTAGTATTTAATTTTACTTTTTAGTATAATTAGTAAGGTTATAAAAGTAATAATAATAAATTAGCTTACCTTTATAGCTAAATTAAGTAAAGCACTACTTAACTTATAAATAAGTAATAAAGTAAATTAGTTTATAGAAGTTATATTAAGTATATTAGTAAAATTTATATATATAGTATAGCACTATAGTAATATTATATTACTACTTTAACTAAATATATTAGTAGCTTTTAATATTATTTACTATAAATAACTTACTTATACCCTTATTATTATTAGTATTTCTATTTAAATTATAGTATAAACCTATTTTTTTACTATTAGGTATACTGCCTATCTTTTTTTTAATAGTAAAATAACTAGCCCCTTATTTATTATTATAGGGATACTATAAGGGTTCTTTATTTTCTTTATTTTCTTTTTACTTTATATTATACTATTATATACTAAACTCTAAGCTATATAGTCTATATTAATAATAAGCTTCTTTAATAATATAAATATTTTAGTATATAATTATATAGTAAAAGAGATATAAGACTGCTTTAAGGCTATATAGGTAATTTACTAAGATTAGTTTTAGAAATTAGGCCTTAAATTTAACCTAAGAAAGAGTAAACTTATATACTTTATAAAATACTATATTATAGTTATAACTTTAATTTAACTTAGCATTAATATAATATAGTTAGTTTAATTTACTTACTTTTTAAGGGTTTAAATTTATTAAAAACTATAATAAAAGGTATATTAAAGCTAAGTTAAATTAAAATTAATATAGTAATAGCTTATACTTATATTACTAGTAGTATTAATATAGGGTTACTTACTATAAAATATATATTTATTATATATATAAGTAATTTAGAGTATTATTACTTATAGTATAGAATTATACTATATCTTTATAGTAATTAGTAGTAAGGTAAACGGGATAGCTAAGGTATTTATTTTTAAGTAAACTAAGTCCTTAAGAATAATTACTAAGGCCTTTAAGGCTATATTATAGGCCCTTATTAAAACTAAATTAATAGTAGCTCTAATTAACCTCTACCTTAACTACTACTTACTTTACTTTTATTATTAAATTAAGGCTAATAGTATAGCTAACTAAATTTAAAATACCTATACTATAATAATAGCCTAACTTTATTAAAGACTAATATATTAAAGGTATAAATACTCCTTAAATTTTAATAATTACCTAAACTATATACTATTTTTAAATTAGCTTTATAATTATTTCTTTAAACTATTCTTAGCTAAAGCACTTACTTTAAAGTAAAAAAACTATTAATATAAGGAAAGGATTACTATATAAGCATACTAAACCTAGGTTAAATATATAATAGTAAAGCTTAACCCTAACTTTACCTTTATTATTAAAATAGTTTATATTTACTTTAGCTTTATTAAATATAAATTTATAGTATTTATTTAAATATATATAGAATAAATTAAGCTTAATACCTTTTTTTATAATTACTATATTTTTAAGGTAAACTTATTAATATATAGCTACTAAACTAATAATAAAGACTATTATTATATCTTACTTTCTTATAAAAACTTTAACTATCTCTACCCTATAAATATAGGTATATAACTAGTATATAATTAATATAAGGTTAAAAAGGCCTTAAAAAAAAGTAAACTAGCTACTATACTTATAAAATAGCTTATTTTAATTAGGTATATCCCTTAGTTTAGGCTTATATATACTTTATAATAATAATAAACTAAGAATATTAAAGACTTAGTAAAATAAGGCATTTAGTATAGTATAAAGGTAAAAGTAGTAGAAAGCTATAGAGGTATTATAATAAGTATAGAATAATTTAATATATAAATTATATTAAATAATAAATAATAAATAGTAATAAAAAATTATAGGTATAGTATACCTATACTAGCCCTAGCCCTACTTCTCCTTAGCCTCTTTACTAACCTTTCTTTCCTTCTTCCCTTTATTCTTTATTACCTTTTTCTCTCCCCCCTTTTTAATATAGCCCTATATTATAATTAAGCTAAGCCTATAAATTTTCTATAAAATATTATTATATTTTTTTAGTATATTAGTAATATAGTAAGCCTATAGTAATATCTTACCCTTAACTAAAATTAAAGCTAAAACTACTATAGTATTACTAAGTAATTATATTATTACTATAGTAGCTACCTTTACTTTCTTTATAAACTATTATATCTTTTTCTAAATAGTATTATATTCCTTAGCCTATCCCTAAGTTAATACTATATTAATATTATAATAATATTATAATAATACTACTATAAACTTATATTAATATACTTTTTAAAGGTATAGAGGTTTTATATATTTATTACCTATTTAATAGTCTTTTAATATAAAATAATATTTTAGTTTAGCTATAGTATTAATTAGCTACTAACCTATTATTAATATAAATAATATATAAAATACTTACCTTTAAATAAGTTTTTTTAGCTTTTATATACT
>SRPU01000623.1:0-15799 GCA_018360185.1 Claviceps lovelessii | reverse complement strand
GAGATCTTATAGGCTTATGCCTACCTTCTTACTAAAGACCTCTTTATATAGTTAGGTAATAAGGCAGTCTTATAGGGACTCTTTTCTATACCTAATAACACTAGAACTTTCCTTCTAGGTTTAACTTACTAAGGTAGTTTATAAATAACTCTTAACTAAAGGTTTATTTATAATTTCTTCCACTTAAGCCCTCTTTAGTGTATTAATATTAATAGCTATCTCTACCTTATAAGGTTCTCTAACCCTTTCTAAGGTTATAACCCTAGTTATAAGCTATAGTTCTCTTATTAGAACCTTAGTGGGCGTAGGTCTCCATTGTTTGGGTCTATAAAGCAAGAGGTTCAATTATTTAGTAACGTTATCCATAACCTTTTTCTTATTATATAACATTATTTAATAATTAATAGGGATATCCTTATAGCTTAAAACCTAGTCTATAAGATAATTAATAGCATAGTCCCTAAAGTGCTTAACCTAAAAGATAGCTAGGCAGTGGATATAACTCCCTATATTAAGGAATAAATTATAAAGAACTAGCGGGACTTAATACTTTAGCAAATTATCCCTAATAGTAAGGATTTAAGCTTAGGAGTTATATTATAAGAACCTAATCTTCTAATTATATTTTAAGAAGTCGCATTGGTTAGGGTAGTAGCCTTTCTTATTATAATAAAAGTAGCAATTAAAGTGCTATCTATTAGCGCTAAAAACATTAAAGTGGATATTAATATACTTCTCTTATTCCCTAGCCTACACCGCATTATAAAATATAAAGCATAGGAATTTTAGCATCTTATTTACGCATTATAGGGGATTAGATAATTACACTTAACCTTAAAGCATAGTAATTTATAGTTCCTTAAGTTTCTTAGTTAAAGTATTAATCTAGTCCTTATAGCTACCGCTTTCCTTATCTTAAAATAAGGGTAGGAATAAGTTAATAGCTAAAATATTAGTCCCTTAAGGATTCTTAGTAATAAAAGGAGCTAACTAAAGGATTTTCTTATAATTAAATATTTAGTTATTAGTATAGGCACTAACAGTCTTAGTAAGGTTGCAATTCTTAAGTTATAAACGTGTCTTTATATAGTTATTTAGCTTAACCCATAAGGCTTTATATTTCTTATAAATAAACTGCTCTCTACTAAACCCTTGCTTATCTATAAAGCTAATAATAATTTAACTAGGGATAGCTTTATAAATATATGCAAATTATATAGAGAGAGTCTTCCAATCGTTAGGGAAAGCTTTCAACATTAACGCCTAATAGCGCTGCAACTATAGGTAGGTATTAGAGAACGTTTAAGGGCGTTACATATTAAGTTTCTTAAGCTAATTCATTACACTTTTAGTCCTTTCCTAAGGGGTAGCCTAATACTAAAGAAGTAAGGCTTCTTTAGCATTCTACTAAGAATATATAGTTATAAGGGTTTTAATGTCCTTACAAAGCTTAGGAGCAACTTCTTTCTTAAGCATTTAGCACTATTTATTATTAGGAAGGCTAAGAGCACGTATCTTTACCTTAAAGTCCTTTAGGAAATCCACAATATCTTCTCTAGCAAACTAATTAATATAGTAATTGCTCTAAAGGGATATAAGAGCGCTTTACCTACTAAGGGTTTCCCTAAGGAGCTTAGTAAAGGTCTTTAGGTTAACACCCCTAATAAAACTAGTAAAATTAGATATATTAATAAGAAGGGGGTTTTCTTTAGAAACAAGGTTAGGTGTTAGTTATTCTATGCTAACTTAGTTAAAGGAAGAAGAAAAGGCTATTAAAATTAGTTTAAGTTATTCCTTAGGACTAACGTTATTAGATATAAATGCAGAAGATAAGCAGATTAATTAATTAGGAGGTTTTCTTTCTTTATAAATAATCTATCCACTATAAAATAGATTGTATTATTATTTAATAAAATTAATTAGGCTGTCTTTCCTTGCAATGCTATACGCTAAGACTAGAATTCTAATAAAGGAATTTTAGGTTGTAAGAAGGAAAATACCTATAACTAATATAATAATATAGAATCTAATCAGATTAGATGTAATTAAATAATCCGCAGCTTTCTCTGCTTTAGGGAGAGGGGTAATGACATCCTAGGCAGGTTCTAATAGATTCTCCCTTTTTCTTAACGTGTTAGTATTATATCTTTATATACTAAGGGTTATTAACTTAGATTCCATTAGGTATAATCTAAAGGGAGTTTCTTTCTTACGCTAATTAAGTTTTACAATGTTTTAACGCTTCTAATTAGATAATTTAGATACACTATAGCGGTTTTTCTATAGTTAATTATCTTGGTTTTGTAAGTCTAGTTAGTTATAATAAGGTCTGGCTCTAGATTAAGGTCTCTAATTATACTTTATTATTCCTAACAACGCAATAGATTCATAAAGACTAGAAAATGTATTCTGCCTAAGCAAAACCACTATTTATAATAGGGGAAAAAGAAACATAACACTAAAAGGAGCGGTATGCCCACAAACGCAACGAAACTCCCTATTGTATTCCGGATTGTAATAGTGGCAAGCGGGCACTTAAAAGAGGGAAACCCACACAAGAAAAGTCATAGATAGTCGGAATTCTTTCTAATTAAATGGTTCAGAATATCAGAAAGTCAAAAATAGCAAGGGATTCATAATAAAATATAGAATATCTTCAACACAGCAGCAACCACAGCTAGGTCATCAGAACATTATAGCAATAGGTGCTTTCGCACCTATACACTAAAATCAAAAAAACAGGAAACGGATGATATTTTTCAACTATCTAAGGGCTTAGGACCTTTTTATACTATCTGATCAGATGGTCTAATTACATCGCGCCAAGGTCCAATGCCCTTGGTCGTCACGATGACCTCTTTCCACCTGTCTGTGGCCCATGTCTCTCTGGCCCCGACACAATATATATAAAGCTTATAGCACTAGCATTTTAGCAGAGACCTAAGCTTACTATATACTAATAAAGAAGAAATATAGTATCTTTACTCTAGCTACCTTAGTAAAAATGCTTTAAGTAAGCTTACTTTATATATAAAAGGTATGCAAATTTAAGGAATAGAGTATAAAGATTATAAAGCATATGCGCTTATATATATAAAATGCATTATTTTTTAATAGTAACTAAAAAGGTAGTCTTTAAAACCTTTTTAAAGGGTTTATTAGAATCTTTAAGATTATTTAAAGAGCTTTAATAGTATAAGATAGCTACTTATCTTTAAAGATAAGTATAGTAAGATAATATAAGTATATACACTCCCTAATAAAACCTTTAAGTTTATTTTTATTATTATTGTTACTCTAGTTAGGCTAAGCCTAATAGCTAGTACCTCTGCTACTAAAACTATATAGGAAAAACCCTAGAGTAGGGAGGAAAACCTATATATAGCTGTTCCGTTATCCGCAGCGGAGCTAAAGTAGCCCTACGCTAGTTCTAACTATATATAAATATACGCTGCTAGCTAAACTTAACTAGCATTGTAGGAGAGTATATATTATAAAACTATAATTAGAGAAGGTTAGTAAAGGCATAGTAAAGCAGTGGATTACCCTTAGGGGTAGTCCGTGCGTTATTTTAAGTTACTTTAGTAACTTTTATTAGGTATTAAGTTAGTCCCTTACTATTCCCCTTAGGCTACTACCTTCTTACTAAAAACCTTTTACTAGCTTCTATGCCTTTATAGTATTAACTATATTAGCTAGTAGCTAGCTATTAATAGACTAACTACTAGCTAACTATTAGTTATATAAAGAAAAAAAAAATAATTATAAAAGCTACTCTTTTCTCTTTATTTTTAGCCTTTTCTCTTCTTTCTTTCTTCTTTATTAATTACTTCTATTATAAGTATACCTCTAATCCTTTTATTATAGCAGTGCTACTGCATTGCTACCTCTAACTAACTATAGTAATAATAAAGATACTATTTATAAATAAAATTATTACACTAGGGGTAAGTGCTAATCCTAACTTAATATGCTACTACTACTAACTTATAATATAGCTAGGCTAGCTAAAGAACTAGCCCTATAAGGCTTGCTTAATATAAACTAAAGATATTAAAAAATAGTGCTATTACACTAAAGGTTAGTACTCCCCCTAAGCCTATATTACTACTATCTTTAATTTATATAAGTACTAATAATATATACTTTAAGTATATAAAAGTAAAAAAAACTTATTTAGGTATAAGTGCTTTACCCTTTATTTATATTAGTAGCTAGTTAGTAGCTAATTAATACTATAGCTAAACTAAAATATTATATTATACTAAAAGACTATTAAGTAAGTAATAAATATATAGAACCTTTATACCTTTAGGGAGCTTATTAATATAAGTGCGCTATAGTTTAAATATAGTATTATTATAATGCTAGTATAATACTAACTTAAAGGCAGGCTAGGAAGTATAATACTATTTAAAAAAAAGTATAATAACTTATAAAGGAGGTAGGGATAGCTACTATAGTAGTAATATAGCTATTTAGTAGTATTATAGTAGTTTTAGCCTTAACCTTAGTTAGGGGTAAGATACTACTATAGGCTTATTATATTACTAATACACTAAAGGAATATAATAATATTCTATAGAAGGTCTATAGGCTCTACCTACTTATAGTATAGGGCTATACTAATAAGGAGAAGGAGGGGGTAAAGAAAAAAAGGAAGGAGGCTAATAATAAGAAGTAGGGTTAGAGCTAGCGTAGGTATACTATACCTATAATAATTTATTCTAGCTATTATTTTTTATTTTTTATTTAATATAAATTATATATTAAAGTATTCTAAGCTAACTATAATATTACTATAGCCTCCTACTGCTTCTGCCCCTATACTGCTTTAGGTACCTTACTATATTAAGTTCTTAATATCTTTAGCCTATTATTTTTATAAATTATATATAAGCCTAAACTAAGGGATATACCTAGTTAAAATAAGCTATTTTATAAGTATAGCTACTAGCTTATTCTTTTTAAAGGCCTTCCTAATCTTATATTAGTTATATATTAGTAGTATGCCTATATTTATAGGGTAAAGGTAGTTAAAGTTTTTATAAAATAATAGAATATAGTAATAGTCTTTATTATTAGTCTAGTAGCTATATAATAGCAAATCTACCTTAGAAATATAGTAGTAGTAAAGAAAGCTATTAAGCTTAATTTATTTTATATATATTTAAATAAGTGCTATAGATTTATGCTTAGTAAGGCTAGAGTAAATATAAACTATCTTAGTAATAGAGATAAAGTTAGGGTTAAGCTTTACTGCTATATATTTAATATAAGTCTAGCGCGCTTATATAGTAGCTCTCTTTTAGTGCTAGTAATCTTTTTATTTTAAGGCAAGGGCTTTAGCTAGGGATAGCTTTAAAGAATAATTAGGGGGCTAGTTTAGAAATAGTATATAGTTTAGGTAGTTATTAGAATTTAGGGGGCGTCTGTGCCTATAGCGCATAGGTCTATAATAGAGTTAGGCTGCTATTACTATATAGGCGTTTTAGATTCTATTAGCTATACTATTAGCTTTAATTTAATAATAGAAGTAAAGTAAGTAATAGTTAAGATAGAGGTTAATTAGAGCTATAGCTAACTTAGTTTTAATAAGGGCCTATAGTATAGCCTTAAAGGCACTAATAATTATTCTTAGGCACTTAGTTTGCTTAGAAATAAATGCTTTAGCTATTTCTCTTGCCTTACTGCTAACTACTATAGGGGTATAGTATAATTCTATGCTATAGGCAATAATACTCTAAATTACTTATATATATAATAGGTATACATCTTATATTAAATAACCCTATATTAATACTACTAGCAATATAAGTGTAAGCCACTGCTATACTAATTTTAACTTAACTTAACTCTAGTGTGCTTTCTAGTATAGCTTATAATAAATCTAAACTCTTAAAAAGTGGGTGGATTAGACTAGCTATATTATATTAGTACTAAGTTAAACTAAAGTTATAACTATAGTGTAGTATCTTATAAAATGTATAAGTTTACTCTTTTTTAGGTTAAATTTAAGGCCTAACTCCTAGGATTAATCTTAGTAAATTACTTATATAGCCTTAAGGTAGCTTTATATCTCTTTTACTATATAACTATATACTAGAATATTTATATTATTAGAGAAGCCTATAACTAATATAGACTATACTACCTAAAGCTTAGTATATAGTAGTATAATATAGAGTAAAAAGAGAATAGGGGAGATAGGGAATCCCTATAGTACCTTTATAGTAATAAATAAGGGGCTAGTTATTTTATTATTAAAGAAAAGGTAGGCAGTATACCTAGTAGTAAAGGAGTAGGTTTATACTATAATTTAGGTAGGGATGCTAGTAGTAATAAGGGTATAGGTAAGTTATTTATAGTAAATAGTGTTAAAAGCTACTAATATATTTAGCTAAAGTAGTAACGTAATACTACTATAGTGCTATGCTATATATATAGATTCTATTAATATACTTAATATAACTTTTATAAACTAATCCACCCTATTACCTATTTATAGGTTAGGTAGCGCTTTATTTAACTTAGCTATAAGGGTAAGCTAATTTACTACTACTACTTCTATAACCTTACTAACTATACTAAAAAGTAAGATTAAATACTAGGCCCCTACCCTTTATTACTCTATTAGGGTTTTACCTAATTTATAGAGAATAATAACTTTTACCTACTAAAATAGAGTTAGGTAGTAACTAATATAGTAGTATATATTTAATAAATAAGTAAGGGTTTATACTAATAGCTTACTATAAACTTTAAGGTAGCCTACTAGGAGTTTATTAAGTTTTAATACTTTCTAGCTAGCTAAGCTCTTTATAATACTATAGATCTTATTAGTATTAAATTAGTCCTTAGTTAGAAATATAGTAGCATTAAGGTAGTTATTTAGGTTACTTAGTATATTATTAAGTTAGGCTTAGGAAGAAGGGAAGAAGCACTTTATTAAAGTAATAGCTTTTTTTTAGTATATCTTAGTAGTTATAATATTTATACCTTTACTCTATAGGAGAGTAGGGATTTACTACTATTTTAATAGTAGGCTACTATAAAGCTATACCTATTATTTAAGCTTCTAAAGGTTTCTATATTAGGTAGTTATAGTTTTAACTGCTATATGCTAGGCATTATACTATTTATTATAAATAACTTAGTTTTATATTTATACTATATTAGTTATATACTACTAGTTCTCTTTAGTATAAGATATTCTTTACTATTAAAGTGCCCTTTTAGCATTTTAAGTTACTTCTTTAGTATACTAGTTTTACTATAGGTTTAGCTTAGAACTACCTTAGGATTCCCTTAGAATTACTATATTTATAATAAACTAAAGTTTAGCTATTAACTATTTTATAAAGTAGTTAATTTCCTTTAGTAATTAAAGTTAGGGTTTTATAATATTAAGCTAAAACTATACTATAGCCTTTATAGTAATAAGGTTATTATTTATATATATCTATTTAAATTAAGGGGGATAGTTACTATATAGCCTAGGGCTAGAGCCTATATAAATAAGCTATAGTATATAGTTAAACTTAGTAAGGTTTAGGCCTTTTAGGAAGTTAATATTTATACTATAGGTAGCTTAGGTATAGTTAATAATACTATCCCTTCTCTTTTATATTCTTTATATTACTTTACCCTAAAGCATTATAAGTTTAAGCCACTACTACTTTATTAATATAAGGAGTATATTATATTTTATTAAGGTTTAATTATAATAGTCCTAAAGTAGGTAGTATTAGTTAAAATTATTAATAAAGATACTATAATTAAAGGGTAGGGCTAATATAAATTTAAGTAAAGGTAAAGTCTAGTTAGGTTTATAGGTTAGGGAGTAAATAAAGTAAATATTATACCCTATTATTATAATAAAGCACTAGTCCTTGCTAGCCTACATTATCTATGCCTTAGGTTTATACTAGCAGTGTATATAAATTATAGTATAGCTACCCTAAGTTATAAGCTAGAAGCAGCTAAGGCTAGAATTAGGTAGTTTATTATTTAAAGTCCCTAGTTTTTATATTGCTATTATATTAATGCTAGGCTAGAACTTTAGCACTAGGTATATTAAATAGGTTTTCTTCTATATATTCTAATATATAACCTTAATTATATACCTTATATTATATATTAAGTTAGACTTAGCTTATTTAGGGCTATAGTAGCTATAGGTTGCTAGCTTAGGAAGGCCTTTATAGCTGCTTATAAATATTATATTAATTCTAGCCTTAATTTAAAAAGGTAGGTATATAGTTAACTAACTTATTTTTAAGGCAAAGCCTTTTATAAAAGTAGGTTGCTTATATTCTATCTTTAGCTATAGCTAGGCACTTTAGTTTATTCTTCCTATTTTAACTAAAGAGGGGGTTTAGTAAAGGCTAGGGGCTATATTAGGTATATAGTATATGTATAGTTCTATTATTTATTAGTAGTATTATATATATAGAACTATACTAGGTATAGCCCTAAATAGTTAATATAGTATTTATAAATAGCTTTTATTAGTGCTAGGCAAGACTGCTTGCCTTTTATATAATAGCTAGTAGTATAGCAGCTATACTATAGAGGCATAGTGTAATATATAGTAATATATCTAAATTTAAAGCACCTATAATACTAATAGGGGTAGATAGTATTATTATAGGGTTTAGCTTTAAATATCTTAGCCTTATAAATAACACTAGTGTAATATAGCCTATTTGCTGCTTTAATGCTATTAATAATAATAATAAGGGGGGATTATATAGTAGTGCTATATAGCTTTTATACTATAACCTATATAGAGCCTTAACTATTAGCTATAACTAGGGCTTAAAGAATATAGTCTCTCTTTTAATTCTATATATAGTATATAGGGAAGCCCTTAATAATAATATTAAATATATATTAGCTTAGTGCTACTTTTAGTTTAAAAGTAGTGCTAATCTATATAGTATCTTTAGTATAAGGCTTTACTATATCCTAAAATATAATAATAGTATTATTACTCTAAAGGCAGTAAGCTATTACTATAGTATTAATGCTAGTAGCTTAGTTAATAGTAGTAATAGTATTTTTAAGTAAATAATTCTAAATAGCTTTAGCTATAGTAATACTTTTAATAATAGTTTTATAATAAACTTAGGGGAGTATTACTATAGTTATAAAGTAAACCTATTAAACTAAGAATTAAAAGATCCCCTTAGTAATAATACTAGCCTAGCTTAAAGCTAGTGTGTTTTTAGTGTTTATAGCCTTCTTAACTATATACTTTACTACTTTTTTAAGGTTTTAAATTATAATAAGCTTATAAAGTAATAGTAAAGTTAATATTATTATTTTAATAAGGGTTTAGGGCATTAGAAGGCTATATTAGGTATATATTAAGGCTATATTATTTATATAAAGAATAATATTTTATACACTCTTTAGCACTATAGCTAGTATAAGTTTAGTTATTTTATTATATTTAATTATAAGGTAATTTAGTATTTGCTTATATATAGGCAGCAGTGTAGGAGTAACTTAGGGTACTATTAATATAAAGCCACTCTAACCTATAAGTAAGTAATAGTAGCTCTATATAAGGCTATGGTTTCTACTATTAATATCTATTAGTATTGCCTTATTTACTATGCCTATGCTTTAGCACTAATGCGCTATTAAAGATAAGAGTAAATAGATATAGCAATTCTTTTTCTACACTTTTTAAGAGGTTTAGAGTTAATTCCGCGTCGCTACTGCGGTGCGGGCGAATTCGCGAAAAGTTTTTAAGTTTATTTTTAATATATTAGTTTACTTTAAATAGTAGGTATTAAGGCAGTTTAAACTCTTAATTATAAGATATAGGTAGGATAATAAGAGAGCAGTAATTTTAAAGTAAAGCTATATAGCATTTTAAATATAGGTATAATCTAAAGGTATAGAATTAAAGAGCCCTTTACTATATATTTATAAGCTAAATAGAAATATAAAAAGAGTAAACTAAATAATTATAACTAAGTTTATTACTATACTTTAAGGTATAGGGCTCCTATTAAATTTATAGTTAGAAAGCATATAGGTAGTGGCTTTCCTATATAATATTAATCTAATATAGTAATTAAAGTGGAAAATACTTATTAAGGTCCTTAAAAGTTAGTTTTATAATAATACTTATTTACTAATATAAGTACTTATAGTAGACCTAAGACTAAATTAGAGCGGCCTATATATATATAAATATTACACTTTTTTAATATTTAGAGAGTGTAAAGCTAATAGAAATAAATAGTATTTTAAAATAAGCTTTAAAGGCTATATTAAATACCTTATAGGCTATATAGCTTTAAGAATTTATTATATATAAATTCCCTTACTAGGGAAGGTAATAATAATAAGGAATATAACCTTTAATAAGAAAGTCTTTTATAATTTAAGAAAGAAAAGCATAGAGATATAATTAGTCCTTAAGCTAGAAGTGTAATTCTAAGCTTTTTAACTAAATATAAAACTTAATAAAGAAGTTAATCTCCTTTTATTACTACTAGAGTAATTACTAGGGGCATAATAAATATATTTAGAGAGTTTAAACTTAGGGGTAAAAGCGCCTTTTTTAATAAAGGGTTTTAGTAAAAAATACCTAAAAGCTTATAAATATACTTTTAGACTTTAAACTCCTTAGATAATACCTAATCTAGTAGAAGTAAAGTAGACTATATACTAAAAAGAGGCTTTTATAAGCTTTAGTTATAAAAGCTAATAAAGCTTAGTTAATAAAGGTTACTAAAACCTAGTTAATCCTATAGTTTTAGAATAATTTATATAGAATAAAGGCAATAAAAATAAACCTACTATAGAAGGTAAAATAACTACTTAGATATTAGTAGAGATAGATACTTAATATTAATAATTAGAGCAGCTACTGCATTAGATAATAGCATTATAGAGTTAGTAAGGACTAGCTACCCTTTAAGACTTATAAGATATATTAATACTTTAATAACCTATAGAAGAAGAGAGCTTTTAGGCATAGCTAATAAAGCGCTAGAGTGCTTAACTTTAGAAGTTAGAAAGTAAGGGATATATTTAAAATTAAGATATTTTATATAAAAGAAGACCTAACTATTACCTTATTAATTACTTATAGAAATTAATATTAAGTCTAAGGCCTAATTAGCTAAAGAATAAAGACTATAATAACTAGAGTATAAAGACTATTTTTACTATAATTAATGCTTAGTATAATAATAAAAGTAGAGCTTACCTTAAGGAAAAAATCTAATAAAAGACTATTTATTAGTTAGATTTTATAAAGCCTTTAAAGAATTATTATACAGCTATAAATTATTTAATATAAAAGCAGTGGATAAAAGTAATAAATAAGGAGATTATAAAGCTTAAGGAAAGAGGTATATAGAAGCAAATTAAGCAATTATAAGCATAATTAAAGCTAATACTATTAAAGTAGGTTTTTATATATAAATTTAATAAAAAGAGAACTCTTAAGAGATATAAAGCCTAGATTTATATAAGAGGAGACCTATAAGAAAAGGCTATAATTAAATATACCTATACTACAATGCTTACTACATACACTTTTTAAATTTTTATAGCTTTTATTACTAGGTTTAATTTAAAAATAAAGCAATTTAATATAAAAAACGCGTTCTTATATGCAAGATAAAGCGCAAATTTAATACTAATAATATATAAGCTATCTAATAGATTTAAGATATTAAATAAATATATAGAATTACTTAAGGCATTATATAGGCTTTAAGACTTACTATAACTATAGTTTAAAAAGCTAAGTATAAAGCTTAAAGAACTAGGGCTTAAAGCATACCTAAAAAAGCTTTATTTATTTTATACTAAAGAGCATAATATATTCTTAATGTTCTTTATAAATAATATTATTATAGCTTTCTATAAAGACTAATTTAATAAAGTAGAAAAAGTAATTTAAGAACTAAAAGGAGCTTATAAGCTTAATAATAAAGGTAATATACGATTTTTTCTTAGCATTTAGGTGCTTTATAACTGTAAAAAGCAGTAAATTTACCTAAGCTATAAAGTATATATTAGTAAAATTAAAGAAAAATTTAGTTAAGTAGGCAAGGGATTTTTCCTTACTATTCTAATCCTAGCATTAAAGTATTATAAGTATAAGGGAAAAGCTAATAAGTAAACTATAAAAGTATACTAAAAAAAAATAGGGTTAATTCTTTACACTATAATTATAATAAGGCCTAATGTAGCATATACTATAGTAAAATTATTATAGTTTTTTATAAACCTAGGACTAGAGTATATAAATATAGCAGACTAAGTAATTAAATACTTAATCCTTATAAAATATCTTACCCTAGGGTTTAGGGGTATAGAAGAAATACAAGCAATCTAAATAGTAAGCAATGCTTTCTTTACTAATAATAAGAGCACTTAATGCTTATTATAGGAATATTTTATTACACTCTTTAAAGAACCTATTATTTAGAAAGCAATGCATTAATTAATAGTTATAACCTTAATAATAAAGGCAGAGCTACTCTCTTTATCTTAAACTGCATATAAGACCATTAGTCTGCAGTGCCTTTTTAAAGATATTTAATTTAATATATATAAAAATTAGGTAATTTACTATAATAACTAGTAAATAATATACCTTATTCTTAATAAAAGCAAGAGACTTATAACTTATTTATGCTATATTAATATATATAATATATAGTTAAAGTAGGAATATAAGTATAGAAGCTTTAAGGTTAATTATCTCCCTATAGTAGAGATGCCTATAGATAAATTTATAAAGGCGCTTAATTAGTAGCAATTTAAATGCTTCTAAGGAATGCTTAGTCTAATAGATATATGCACGCTTTATATTTAAAAAAAGAGCTAAAAAGTGCAAAGTTTAAAAAATTAAATACTGTGTTTATATAATATTTAAAGCATATAATTTATATATAGTTATAGCTATAGCATTAGCATATAAAAGGGGGGGCACTAGATATATTACCCTAAAAAATATATAAGAGCCCTCCCCTTAAGCAGTAAAAGCGCTGCTAAAGCAAATAAGATTTACCTAAGGTAAGTAATAATATAGAAAGTAAAGTAAAAGAGTAAAGTAAAAAGAATAATAAAAGTAAAAGCAAGCACTAAGTATAATATAAGGTATATATTAGCTTAAAAGAAATAAGACTCTAATAATGCTTTTATATATATTTTTTAATAACTTCCTTTATACTAGCTATTACTATAGCTACCTTAGCTTCCCTTTCTACTACTAATAAGCCCCTAGCGGTATTATTAGCCCTAATATAGGGCTAACCCTTATATATAGAGTCTAGTTTTATAAGGAGTTTTATTTATAGCTTTAGTGCTTAATAGCACTAATTATATAGCTAAAATAAGCAAAAACATTAGTATTTATTATAGAAGTAGAGTAAAGAGAGAAGAAAAGCTTACCTTTTAGTTATAACTCTATACTATTAGTATTTACTTAGTAATAGAAACTAGTATAGTATATAAGTTATTATAATAATAATTACCTAACTTATATAAAAAGTATCTCTAAAACTAGCTAAACCTAGTTTTATAATATCTTTTGCTATTACCCTTACTTATAATAGCTACTTTAATATACCTCTAATAGAATAATTACTATAGTGCACTATAGATTATAGGTAAAGCTAGCTTTTAAAGAATTAGTAAAGTCCTTTAAGGAAAAGAAAGAGCGCCTTTATAACTTATTATCTGCTTTTACCTCTATAGTAGGGTCCTTAAAGCAGTGCTTCTTTAACCTTTATATGCTTAGGTAGGGAGAGGCTTTTAAACCTTTTTAAAGGGCTATAGGCTTAAAGAGAAAAATAAAGGAGATAAAGGGGGCAATAAAGGGGGCATAGGGGGAGTAAGAAGATTATTAGCACTATAATCTTTAAAATTAAAAGAAATTCTAAAGAAGACCTCTAAAGGGACTGCCTATTAGGCATTCTTTTAAAGGACCCTCCCTAACCTTAAAGAAGGTATAATAGTAGTAGCAGCAGTAGTAGTAATTAGAATTACTAATTATAATAAAAAAGGTGCTTATAAAGAAGAAAGAAAAGAAGGAATTTATAAATATTAGAAGGAATTCATAATATCTAAGTTTTATACGTAACCTCCCTTTCTTTAGCTTATATTAACCTTACTTTCGCAAATACCACTATATACGCTGCTTCTATATAATTAGAGCGGTCTTCCTTAGTCAGTTACGCTCTAATTAGGGGGTGTATTGCCTAGAACGCATAGGTGGATCACATACAACGCGCGGATTATCGTAGTCCCGCGCTACGCAAGGGCTGCGGCTGTGCGCACCATTTCACAGATATTTTCCTTTATATACAATTTACACGTAGTTAGAAATAGAAGAAAATATAAGCCAATTCTAGCGCATTCTGCGCGTCAGGAAGTATCTCGCATGTAGCGGTGGAGGAGTGGGTTCCGTTGCCTCGTGGCCCGTGGGCACCGTGGCGCACTCTAAAAGACTCTAAAAGGCGTGGCCCGTGTGTTCTTCACCAAGGCGGCCAGATGCACGGCCTTACCGCCTTCTCGATGCGGCCGAATCCTCGTTTTAAGTTCAGACTTCTGCCGGGAGAGCAATTTATTTGGAAAAGTCAACCTGGAATGTTGCATCTTCCTCCGCGAGCCGCGCCAGAGACGAGGAGGATGGCACTGGCCAGCAGGCGAGAGCACGCAAGAGGAGAGCCGTTGCTGGGCTGGGCTGTGCTGTGCTGTGCTGTGCTGTGCTGTGCGGCGTCAGCCCATGCAGGCAGCGACCCCTCGAGAGCTCGCCAATCATGGAAAGATCCTCCGCTCCTCTATAGGGCTGGCAAGGCCAACGCCGCCCGGGTTACAAGGCAAGTTGAATAGGCTGGCACATGGATGTCTCGAACCTGACATGACCGGCAAAAAAAAGTGTACTTACTCCCCATGGACCGGATTGACATTGATATTGACGGCGGCTGATCTGGCCTCCCCTCCGACCCTGGGTGGGGACGCCAGTCGCCCCAGCCGCTCCTGCCCCTTCCCCCTTTCCTAACAAGAGTTGTATCAATTGATCCGACCACCACCACCTCCTCAACCGCTCCTCACCCGCGCCTAAGCCGCACCCAAGCCGCACCATAACGCAAACCGCAAAACTTAAACCGCTTACCCGGTTCAATTTTCCACCACCAAGCCAGAACCCAGCCATCTTACCTGCTCTTCCTTCCCCCTGGCCATCCTCGCTCCCCGTCTCGTCAACATCATCCAACTTCATCCTACCGTCCTGCCCACGTCTCGTCCAGGGTGTGCTTGTGCTTGTGCTTGTGCAGGCAGGTGCCAGGCTCCCCATCGCTGCTGCCTTGTTGGTGTGTCCAAAGGATTCGATTACGGGGTTGCTATTGTTCTCTTGTCTTAATCCAGGGCCCAATCGCTCGCTGCGCACCCGCCTTTGATTGATTGGCCCGCCGATCCCTCCTTTTACAACCACAATCGATTTTTTTGTCCGCCACTTTTCCAACACGCGACAACTTTGTTTCCCCTTCAACCGTCATCCATCACCGCGCCCATTACGCCCGTTCGCTTGCTATCAAGTGTCTGGTAGTGCTCTCTGTATTCGAGGTCAGTCAATTTGTTCTTTGTTCCTGGCTCGCCCTCTCATGGCCCGCGCTGGGATTTCTCTCGACGGACTTGTCGTCAGGATCGCTGCGATGCGACATCCTTCCCCGCCCAAAATCCAGAGAAAGAATATAGCCGCCCCATTTGTTGCCCCTTTTCTTTTCCTTCTCTTGTTTTTTTTTTTTTTTTTTTT
>SRPU01000622.1:0-15814 GCA_018360185.1 Claviceps lovelessii | reverse complement strand
AAAAAAAAAAAAAAAAAAAAAAAAAAAAAAAAAAAAAAAAAAAAAAAAAAAAAAAAAAAAAAAAAAAAAAAAAGAAAGAAAGAAAGAAAGGAAGAAAGAAAAATAAATTAAGAAATAATAAGAAAAAAAAAAGACAAATCACTTCGACTGCGATTCAATGTCCTAGCCATGGAAGAGTAGTCCTCAGACCCTCTTGTCAAACAGGATGGACTCTGCCATTGGTGTGAAGAAGCAATGTTGGGCCATCAGAGTCGGAGCATGGGCCTAAAATTTATTCGTTTCGCATCGTCTGCACACTTCAGGAAAAAAAAAAAAAATTGGGCAAATTTGCATCCCGAGTCGTCTTCGCGCAAGGCCCCCTCGGAGTTGGCAACAGATACCTCATCGGACGCCGACGCGGAGTCGGATCCTTCAGCTAGCCAGGAAGGGAACCTCCGAGCAGCGTCAAGTCCAGACTCTCGACCGGGAGAGCGACGAGAGCGTGTCGTGTCATGTGAAGACAGGTTTCAAGTCAGCTACATTTGACGACGCTCTGGCGTCATCGTACGGCGTAGCTAGGGCCGCTGTTTCGATGGCGTAGCACGACATGCTCTTGACGTGCATGAAGGATGGACTCGATTGGCGCAGAGAGCGTGGTGCGCCGTCGACGTCAGTTGGACTCTGGACTCTGGACTCTGGACGGGAGGGTGATGGCGGATGGACGAACAAGGCCTCCTGTTTCGTGCTGCCTAGTGCCGATACTCTCCCGGTTGGAAGACTATATAGACAAAGTGTATGACAAAGTGTATGACAAAGTGTATGACAAAGTGTATGGCAAAGTGTATGGGCCCGGGGAAGATGCTTCTGCCGGCAAGGTTTATACTTTACGGGGCTAACACGGGTGTCGACGGTCGTGCATCCGCCCGCGTGCGGAGTTGCGTGCCTACACGGTCATGCACCGTACATTGTGACGTGTGGGTGTTTCTTCTCGTCCTGTGTATGTGTGACGTATTGTCGTCTCACCCGTTTCTGTAGGTGGACCTTTATAAGACAAGAGCTCCCCATAAACACCCGAAAGGACACAGAAAAGACACCCGTATTCATTCCATATACAACCTTGGCCTCCCGCCAGCATGCCTCCTATTCTCCTCCCACCCAACCGGCCCGAGAAGCGCATCTTCGCCGGCGGCGCCCGCCTCTCGGCCTTTCGCTCCTCCTCCTCCTCCTCATCCTCGTCAACCAGCTATTCCGCCCACCAGGGCGAAGACTGGGTCGCCTCGACGACGTGCTGCGCCGGCACCGCCCCCATCGGCTACTCGCGTCTCCCGGACGGTGTGTTCCTGCACGAGGCCGTGGCCGCCGATCCCGACACGTGGCTCGGCCCGCAGCACCTGGCCCGGTACGGCCCCGACACCAAGCTCCTCGTCAAGCTGCTCGATGCCGGGCAGCGGCTCCCCGTCCACGCCCACCCGGCCGCGGACTGGGCCGGGAGGACGCTCGGCGCGGCGCACGGCAAAGCAGAGGCCTGGTACGTCCTCACCCCGGGATCCGTCTGGCTCGGCCTGACCGAGGACATTGACCGGCGCGAGCTGCTCGAGCTGGTGGAGGCGGAGCGCGGAGCCGAACTGCTGCACCGGATGCACCGGTTCGACGTCCAGCCGCACCAGACGCTCTACGTCCCGCCGGGGACGCTGCACGCCATCGGCAGCGGCGTCATGGTCGTCGAGGTCCAGGAGCCAGAGGACCTGTCCATCCTGTGCGAGTGGGATGGCTTCAACGTCGATGGGACGAAACAAGGCCACCTGGGGCTCGGGTTCCCCCTCGCGCTCACGGGCGTGGACAACCGCGGCCGCACGCGCGAGCAGGCCGAGCGGTGTTGGGTCTCGCACGTGGAGGACCGCTCGGAGAGTGTCTTTGCGCGCGACTCGCTCGAGTATTTCCGTCTCGAGAGGCTCGCCGTCAAGGGAGGGCCCGTGGTCGCGCAGAGGGGCTTTGCCGTGCTGATTGTCCTGGAGGGTGATTTGTCGCTAAGGACGGAAAAGGCAGAGGCCGTGGCCATGGGGAAGGGGTCGACGGCCGTGGTTCCGTTTGGGGACGGAGAGATGCAGTTGGATGGGGTGGGAGACGTGTTGATTGCGAGGCCACCTGTGTGAGGAGTAGCAGTGGTTGGGGATATACAGTGTGGGATGGATTTTATTTAAGAGAGGGATGAAGTAAGAAAAAAAAGGAGAATAAAAGGAAAATAAAAGGAAAAAAAGGAAAAAAAAGGAGGAAAGGGGAAAAGGGAAAAGGGGGTAAAAAGCATCATCATTGCGGACCAGCAAGAGCGTACATTGTATGTACATGTAATGTACACATGTATGTTTCGTTCACATCAATGGAAAGCAATCCTCGGACCTCAACCTCACCATGCTCCTCAGAGCCGTTCAATTCTCGCCCAAGCCCAGTGGGATACATTGCCCAGCAAACCATCGCAAAAACTCCAGCAGCCTCAAAATGCAGCAGCTTCAGGATCCAGCAGTAGAAAATGAATATACATAATCAAAGACGCGTGCCAGCCATGCAAGTCGATGAAGATTACCCCACCCTCCTGGATTGTCCAGTCCCGACTCCCCTTCTCTTCGGTTTGAAGGAGCGGAAAACGCCTGCAGAATATGGCCCCCGTCACGGTTTCAGCCCTCACTGCCATAAACATAGCTTCCCACTCGCACTCCCCCCGGCGACCCAATCCATCGTGGGATGGAAATGCGCCACGGCCGGCACCGCCGTGATGCCCTCCCCGTCCAACTGAGCCAGCTGGCTCCCGTCCGACGCAAAGACGTCCACGAAGCGGTTCATGTTGGCGATAACAAACTTTTGAATCCCGTCGTTCGGCCGTCTCTGCCATTGGGGCTTCAGGATGGTAACCCACCGCCCCGTCTGGTTGTTATGCCCGACCCTGTGCGCGGGCTTCATCGCCGACGCGGCTATGTCGTGTCCGGGTTTCCAAGTCGCTGCGTCGGTGAAGTCGTAGATCTTGACGGTGTCGTCGTACGACGACGTGGCCAGGTGTCCCGCCGGACTCCAGGACGCGTGCGACACGCTCAGCCGCGACTCGTGCTCTCCCAGGAGCGCGGGGTGTCGCAGGTCGCCCTTGCCGCTGATTTTGCGCAAATCCCAGATCTTGACCGTCCTGTCGAGGGAGGCCGTGGCGAGGAGATGCGGCTGCAGCGGGTGGAGGGAGAAGCCTCCGATTTTTTGCTCCGAGAGCGTCCACATCTCTTGGGTGCCGGCGGGGTCGCGGACGTCGATGCGCCCGACGCTGCCGTCGAGGGTGGAGAAGTAGAGCATGTGAGGCTCCGAATGGGCCATGTCCATGGCCGAGATGGGCAGGTCGGTGTCCATGTCCGACGGGGCAAAGACCTGCACGGAGGTGCCCTTTTCGAGGTCCATTTTGCGGATGGAGCTATCGTACGACGATGTGTATACTGCGTTGGGATCGGTCGCGGAAAAGACGAAGGAAGTGACGGTGCGTGAATGCGTCTTGAAAGCCGCTATGTCGGGCAAACTGTGCGCCTTGTCGTCGTCGTCGTCGTCGTCGTCGAGATCTGGGGGCGTTTGAGACGCATCGAAAATGCCCACGGTACCTTCCTTGTCGCCGGCAAACACGATGGGTTTGTCTTCTGTTGGATGGAAGCCGAGCGCATAGACTCTTTGTGGGGTGATTTTGATATCTTTGTTTTTCCATGTGAGTAAGGCGTGGGCCGGAAAAAAGAAGGAGAAAAAAAGAAAAGGAGAAAAGGAGAAAGAAAAAAAAAAAAAAACGGGGAGGGGGGGAGACAATCAAAGGCAAGGGAGACGTACCATTTGGAACCCATTGCTCATATAGCTTGAGACCGCCCATCCTCTGACGCAGTTCCTTGAGCGACGTATCCGTCGTCTCCTTGATGTCATCCTCGGTGAATGTACGCACGCCAGGCTGCGCTCCTCGAACGATGCCCTGCAGACCGTTCAAGCCAGCCGCCCACCTCTTCCCCTCGACGGCAATATCGTCGAGTTTGAGATCGTCGTTGACGCGTAGCTTTTTCAACTTGGCCTCCTGGGCTTGGTGCTCAGCCTCAATCTCCAGCTTGCGCTTGAGGGTCTCGTTGTCTGCGTCGAGACCAGCCAGTCGTGAGCTCACGCGTGTAGGTCGTGCGGACTCGCGCTTGACCGGCTCGGAGCGTTTGCTGCGTCTCGCGGGGGGTTTTGGCGCCGGCTTGGCGGGTATGATTTTCTTTGCCGTCGCGGAAATGTCTGTCAAGATGGCGCGGTTGGCAGCAATGTTTTCCAAACGCTTGCGCTCAAAGGCGCTCATCTCTGCTGGTTCTTTTTTGACGGGCATGTTGAGGACTTTTTCGAAGCTAGACAATGGAAGATGGGCGTAAAGAGGGAGGATGAAGAAAAAAAGAAAAAGACAGAAAGAAAAAAAAAAGAAAAAGACAAAATTCCAGCAAATGGCAAAGACGAAAAAGAAAGTCCCGGTCAAGCATACGCAAGACTTCAAGCAGTTCGTGTCGTGTCGCCTTCCGACAGCCGCAGATGGTCAAGTCATGGACAGGCGGCACGACGACGACGACGGCTCGGAGTGAAGTTGGCGATCCATCATCATCCATGTCGCCACTTCGCGTCCGTCGCGCGCAGATGAATGGAGTTTTTTGGCGCCAAGTCACGCGGCGCGAGTCCAGAATTGATTTCACAATCCGATTTACCCGGCTTTTAGCCGGCACAGCAAGCGCATGCTGATGCCAAGACGAAAAAAAAAAAAAAAAAAAAAAAAAAAAAAAAAAAAAAAAAAAAAAAAAAAATCCAGCAATCTTCTCCATCAACACCGTCGAGGACATGAAGCAACAACCATCGACAACGTGAATAAAGAGAAAAAGGCAGAAAACATGTCATCAACTCTTTTACCGTTCCTGTACCAAACAAGAACAATACAACGGGCTCTTCGCAACCTCCGCACCCAGCATCTTCTTCAACCCGTCCGACTCGTCCATGTCCCCCGACGAGGCAGGTCGCGCAAGCTGGACAACGCAATTCCTTTTGAATGGGATCATGACTCGCCCCGTGAATTGATAGACAACGACGTTGCCGCGGCAGAAAAGCCCTCGACGATTACGCCCTCGGAAGCCGAGATCTTCAAGAGCATATTCGACGACATTGCCCAGGGACGCATGCCCTCGGCGAAGAAGCGTTCATCCACGTCAGGAGCCGCACCCGCACCGCAAGCAACGTCGGAGCCGACTCAGGCGCAGCAAGCCGCGACGGGCACGGGCATGGCCCGATCCATTGTCGAGCAGGCGCGCGTCATGGAATTCCGAGAAAAGTTCCTGCGTCGCTATCCGTCGTCGCTGCGCACGGCTGCACAGGTCGCGCTGGGGCTCTACGAGCTGGAGCCCGGCGCGGGCAGCGTCGGGGAGAGCAAGATGATGGAGCTGGATGAAGCCGACAAGGCCAAGTGGGCGGAGCGGGCCAAGTACGAGCGTCTGCGGACAGAGGAGCGCGAGAGGGTCGATGCGCTCATGACGGCCTGCGACACGGATGTCGCGCTCTGGCGTGTCATGGAGGCCGAGGTCTTTTCGTTGCCGGCCCGGCTGGGCATTCTGCAGCTCTCCATGGCGCGAGCCAAGCCTCGCAGACGCATGGCTGTGTTGGATCCTGCGAAGCCGAAAGGACCGGTGGAAAAGAAGAGCGTGAAGAGGAGCGCCAAGAAGAGCGACGAGAAGGGCGACGACAAGGGCGACGAGAAGGGCGACGAGAAGGGCGACGAGAAGAGCACCAAGAGGAGCACCGAGAAGAGCGACGACAAAAGCGATGCCCAGCAACGCACATCTCCCGCGAAACCCGACGAGCTGCCCGTCCACGTCGCCGATGAAAAACGCGTCATGGACGTCCACGGCCCGCTGTACCCCCATTTCATCAACCGGGGCCTCGAGCTGTTCGACACGGCCTTTGCGCGCCCCTCCGACTACGCCTTTGACATCCTGCCGCGCGTCAAGAGCCTCGGTCTCCCGTCGTATGTTCTGGGCGTGTCCAGCCCCTTTTACACGCGCCTCGCGCGCATGCACTGGACCCGGTTCGGCGACGCCGTCTCGGCGCTCAATGTCCTGCAGGAGATGAACTCGGTGGGCCTGTCCGCCGACGAGGGTGCGCACGAGCTGCTCGTCATGATGCGAGACCATCTGCACGGGTGCGCGTGGGGTGCGCAGGGTCCGTTTGTGATGGGCATGATGGACGCGCCGCCGTATGACGCGAGCTTGACGCAGCGGCTGGAGGAGATGGAAACGCATGCGGTGAGGTCCATGGCTGCGGATGCTTTGTGAATGGTGCAGGCATAAGACATGACGGGACACACGAAGCGGTTCGAGCTTGATGGGTGTGGGAGATGGTGTATTATAGTTGTACTTTCTGTATATTTATGTTATAATTTGACGCTGTTTGGAAAGAAGAGAAAAAAAAAAAAAAAAAAAAAAAAAAAAAAAACATGCGTATTTGCTTCGCCATCATCCATCTCGCACAAGTCCATCACCCGCAGCCCTACCCATTTCATCAGGACCGAACGGACAGAATGCCTGCTGGTTGATGATGAAGGTTCTAGATGGGGCACGTCGGGCATCTTTCGGAAAACGGCGGAGGGGAGAGAGGCCTTGTGCCGCGGGAAACGAATGAGATGGAGGAATGCAGTGTATTTCTCCGTAGGGACGGACGTGCGGAGAAATTGAATGGTCAACGGGAATCCGTGGTTCATTTCCGAACTCCCGGGCCGTCAGCGAAATCCATACCACAAACATAGCATACAGAGTGGAGTCTTGGATCGAGTAATTCATGGGGTTCACACAGGATTCTAGGGCAAAGTGGAAAGAAACGCCTAAATCTGCCAGGGTGAAAGGGTCAAGTCAGCCAGACGGACTTGTCTTACCATCTGGGGGGGCGGCAGGCCGGGACGCCCAAGGGTTGAGGACCCATGGTCAGTCAGGGGGTATTCATGGTCAGTCAGGGGGTATTCATGGTCAGTGATGAAGCGGAATGGAGAACGAGTGAGGCTGCATTGCAAGGGCATCAAATGCCATGTGCATGTTCGGACCTGCAGATACCGGCCCGTCACTTGCCGGCCACATCCGACATTGGGCTCGTGATTTGATTGTCTCCAGAGGTACTTTCTCAGGGGTCCGGTACGTTGGATTTCCCACCGATGAGCAGACACTCCTGCGTCATGTCTAAACACTTATAAAGGCAGAGAGAAGGCAGACTCTCCCGTCTTGGAGCTCACGATCAAACCACGCTCTTTCTCGCTCACCACCAATCTTTTGCCTTACTTTCTTTCCCCCGTCTCCTCTCGTGTCTTTCGTTTCTTTCCTTGTCCTCCTTCTGTATCAATCACCGATACGCGGTCCTATCACCCCAGTGCCTCCTCCAACATGGCGGCTCCCGAAACAACAGCCACTCCCATCGCCATCACCACCCAGACTGCTCCCAAAAAGAAATCGCCCATCGACCAGCAGGATGTCCATGACTGGACCCTGCGCTTCAAGGACGTGCTAGCACATCCGCAGGAGGTTGTTCAGTCCAGGTCGGCGGAGGATTCACAGCCCTGGCACGCCGGCTTGTTCGACTGCTTCGAACCCGTTGATACGTGCCTGATGGCCTTTTGTGTGCCGTGTGTGACATTCGGCGAGACGCATCACCGGGTGCAAAAGGGGGGTACTCTGGAGGGATACGAGCCGATCAATACGTCTGTGTGTTTTCTCCCGTTGTCTTTTTACTTTTCTTTTACTTTTTTTTTACTTTTCTTTTACTTTTCTTTTACTTTTTTTTTACTTTTCTTTCTTTCTTCTTTTTTCTTTCTTTCTTTTTATTTATTTTTATAATCTCTTTCTCTTTTACTTCTTTCCTTCTTTACTATTATTATGCTTTTATTTCTAATTTTTTCCCTTTTTTTTCCATCTATAAATCACATCAACATACTAATCCCCCGAGCCCCCAGTGCCTCCTCTTCTGCGCCGCCGGCTGCCTCGGCCTTCACTGCATCCCCCTCGCCATGCAGCGCATGAGCATCCGCGAGAAATACAACCTCCAGGGCTCGTGTCTCGAGGATCTCGCCCTCTCGTGCTGTTGCCACTGCTGCACCATGATCCAGTCGGACAAGGAGGCCGAGCACCGCGAAGGGCTGCTCGGCGGGGAGGGTGTGCAGACGCCGTACCAGGCCAATACGCATGGAATGGAGTATCCTGTCAAGAGTGAAGAAAAGGCGTGACGAGGACAGAATTGGCGGACTTATCAAAGTGTGACAGAATCCTGTTCGCCGCGCCGGAGCCGAAAACGCCACCGATTCCTGATTCCAGATTCCCAAATGGGCTTGTGATTGTGGATCCGGACAAGATGCCCGATTGGGAAAGACGCTCCACGATGATTGGTGGTTTGGCGGTGCGCCGGCGTAGACGGGGAGGCCGAGTCGTCGCCATCTCTCGCAAGGAATGGCTATTTTTATTTTTATTTTGATCATTTGATTCATCTTCTACCATTGAGCATCATTATTTCCTTCCCTTCCGATGACGGGTGTTGCATGTCTTGCCAGTCATGTGGGGCACAAGAATAGATTATAGAACGTCTATTGTTCAAACTCCAAAAGTGAGCGCCATCTGAGCTGGTCATGCAAACAACGAACAATGGCTCACGAAGATCCAAGAATACAGAAACGTGGAGGTTAGGTGCCGTGGTTCTTTCACGGCGAGTTACCGGCGACAATAACCTGGCTTTCTGGAATCATCTGACCGAACAGGCATGGAAACATGTTTGTGAAAAGAAGGGTCGAGGTCTCGTCGACGAAACAAACGAGCTGTGGCCAATACAACAAACGACACGGTTCAATTATTGTCCATTGCCCGAATTGCATCTTGCCGTTGCCGTTGCTGCTGCGGCTACACGCTCCTTTTTCCTCTTAGCAGCAAAACCCAGGAAACCGCATAAAAGAAGACGTAAGAAAAAAGAAAGTTCAACAAAGGAGCAAAAGATTGGAACATCAACCAACATTCCTCCTCACATAATTCATCATGCCTTCTCCTCGTCCCCACGCAGACAGCATCCCTCCAACGTCCACTTCCCAATCCCCCATCAAACGCTCCGCCCGCTCCGACTCCCCCATCTTCCTCGCCTCCTCAGTGCTCTTCCCTCCCCAAGACGCAAAGCAGTCTCGCCGCCGCTTCCTGGAGAGGCTCAGCGCGGGCGTGCCGTACCCAGGCACGCCCAAGCCGATCCCGTCGCCCGACCAGCTCACAGAGGTGCAGCTCAAGAAGTGCTTCGACATGCTGCACGCGTGTGGAAGAGCGACCGACGGGGGCGCCACGCTGGAGACGACGCGCGCGAGCATGGACGGGTTTCTGGAGGCGGTGTTTAAGGACTGGAGGTGGGATGCAGACGAGGGGATGGTGAAGCCCGAGTTGGAGTTTTTGGTGGAGGCGGAGATTGTGGCGGGGACGATTTGCAGTGAGTTAACTTGGAGTGAATATATATATATATATATATATATATATCAAGAAAAAGAGAGAAAACCCCGAGAAGCAAACATCAAGACACAAAACTGACGACAACAGCCACCCCATCTGACCACCCCGACTCATCCACCTGCCACGCCTCCACCACCTGCTCCGCCGAAATCACCGCCTCCGTCTCCTACAGCTGCAACCCCCCCGTGCTCAAGATGGAATTCACCATGCTTGACCCCTTCACCGGCCAGCCCGAGGCCTTCTGCCCCCTCGGCAGGACCGACATTCGCTGGGTGGATGTCCCGTGGCGGGAGAGCCTGCGCAAGACACTTACTGGCAAGCTGGTGGCCAAGCTGCATCGGCATAACAAGCACTTGGCCGTGTGGCATGCTCGCAGGCTGATCCAGGGCTGGAGCAGGGGGAGTGTGTATCTGGGGCCGGATGTGGGGGAGATGGGCTTCATGGGCGAGGAGGCTGCTTCGTTGATCTTGGTGGCGCTGGCGGACGCGGAGTGAGAGTGAAGGCTAAGTTGTGCTCTGTTTCTTGGGATGATCTGGACTTTGGGTTGGCATTTGGCGACGAGTGGACTTTGAGAATACGGGTTCGGTTGCGTTACATGAGAAAATAGCTGGAAGAAGGCAAGAATCGTTGTCTTGGCTATGAAAGGTCCGTCTCATCCACTTGCAGCTGGAATTTCTTTCATTAAATGATCAAAGATGTTGTGGTTGCACTTTGCAGCACACAAGAAATGTAGATTCTTCAAGATGCTACTCATCGAAACCAGGCGTAATAATGAAGTAATCAGATCATGCCACTTGTCATAGTAGCATTCTAAGCATTTGCAAACTATGGCATCGCAGACCTGTAATTACCTTGCTCACTTAAGCTATACAGATAACGATGCAAAACATCATCAACATTCCCAAATTGCCCACTTGCAAAACTAGGGCATCGCAGGCATGGACTTGCGTTCCTCACTCAGCTATACAGAAAACGTAGAAAGCAATTATCAACGTTCCCAGACTGTCCAATCCATCCAGTTTCATGACTCTGTCCCTCACTTCGTTCTCACGCAAGAAAAAACAATTAATACAAAAACACAACTCTCGTACTCAGACCACCCTACCAGACACTGTCATCCACCTCCGGCTCGGGAGTCGGCCATTCGGCTGGTACAAACTTGGCCCTCTTTCTCCTGGTTCTTCTTAGAGGAGTAGAAGCTGCAGAATCCTCCAGAACGCGTTCTTGGGCAGGGGTCATCAAGGAGGCGGGAACAGAAGCTTTACTCTCGATAGCAGTTTCGGAAGGGGCTTCCTTTACGCTGTCCAAATCGTTCGCATCCGGCTTGTCGGTCGGTTCGGGGGAAGCTTGTGGGATTGAAGGCTCTTCTTCACGCTGTTAAGCATTAAAAGATCGAAAGATAAAAAATATGAGGGAAGAATGAAAGAAGGGGCGAAAGACGGGAAGACGGAAAAAGACAAAAGAAGAAGAAGGAGAAGAAAAACAGACAAACGACCTCACCTTCGTCCAGCGCTCCGCACGTCGCAAGACGGATGAGATCTCTCCTCCCGTCTTCCAAAATGGCAAGCTTCTCGGAGCAACGATCTCGCTCGGCGGCGGCTTCCGCAGTCTCACCTGCCACTCTGGCAACCTCTTCGTCTTTCAGATCAAGCACGCTCTCGGCCTGGAAAAGATGCGGGAGTTTGTTGATTAGGCAGCGCTCCACTGCCAAGACACTGATGTCGTCGATGAACTTCTTCATGGCGACCTGCATGTGGTGTTAGCTCCATGACTGCTTGTAAAAGGCTGCGGTGTAGGGACTATTTTACCTTGTAGTAGGCTTCCATGTAGTCAATCGCAAGTTCACTTCCGAAACGCTCCATGTCGACTTCCATTCGTCGTTCCAGTCTATTCAAAAGTTCTGATGGATCGATCTCACACTCAGGCTCATTGTCAAATGATTTACATCCCGTCAGGTCCTTCAGCTCTTGCTCAAGCTGGTTTCTTCGCCTCTTCCCCTGCACCTTCTGCACTGTATCGGTCAAATAGTGGTTGTATGTGATTGGATGGCCGTCTAAATGTGGCTCTAGCAACTCCTTGAACTTTTCAGCTAGTTCCTTCTTGAGCTTGTCTGTGCCACTCTTGAGGATGTACAGGATTGCTGTTGCGGTTTCCTTGACGGTGATATGTTCCACGATGGCCAGCGTGACTTCATCAACGGCCTTCAGAATCCTGGTCCCGGCTTCGGCAGCAAGGTTCGTCCATGGCTGACACTGGTCGGCAAACAGCTCACCGATCATAAGAGGATTAAATGTGCCAGGAAGCTCGCGGGCTCGGCTGCGTTTCATCAAGTCTTTGACCTCGTCAATATAGGATGATCGGGTGACCTCTCTGGAACCAGCGGAAGAAGTCTCGACAATGACCTTTTGCTTGCCTCTGAGGCGCATGACTTCCTCAAACTCGGCCAGTATGTTCTGTACCCTGGCTCGCAGTCGCTTCTTGTATCCCTCTTCGCTCTTGGCGCTGCCGAAGAATGGATGGTTGTACTCCCCATCTACGGCCGCCTTCATGAGAAAGGTGAAATCACGGCTGACTTGAAGTAGGTACTTTCGTTGTTCTACTGTCGTGCTTCGTGGAGTACCAAGGCGGTCCAGGATTGAAGTGCAGGAAGTAATTTCGCTCTCAACATCATTGAGCAAATCCGGAAGTTGTTGGAGGATTTGGTCTTTCAAGACGTTGCTCAGACGAGGTTTCAGCGATTTGACGCCTAGATGAGACGGATCCAATGTGGTCCATATGCCGGAGGCAAAGAAGCGCGCCTCGGCTTCATCTCGTTCGGCCGAAGAAGCATCTCTCATCTTGAAGTCTCGATTCTTCAGGACGTGCCACCCAAGTCGGAAGACTACGTCAGTGTTCTGGGCCAGCTTGACATAAGATGCCTCACTATCAGAGCCCACGTCCAGAGCATCGGGCTTGGTGATTAAGCCCAGGGTGCGGACACCCTCCGGGTCAAGCTCGCGAGCCATCTGGGTTATTTCCTGCAGAGCGAAATCGCTCTTGGCCGAAACGACGGCCAAAATAATACTGCGAGGCCTCTTGACGTACTCCAGAACCAGATTTCTCACTGTCTGCGCGTCATGAACAGACTGATCTCGATTACCGGCTCTGAACAAGCCGGGAAGATCAACCATTGTGAGATGTGGTTGAGACGGTCCACATAGTTCGACGCGGAGAACGTCGGAGCTGAAGACCTTGGTCTCAGAAAGGCCCATTGCTTCTTTGGCTTTTTCAACCACGCTGCCAACATCTGGTGCATCGACGTCGACCTCGGCGCTGAATTTGCCGAGACGCGCTTTGTCTTTAGCCGAGCAATCGGGCCCAGGAATGATGGACACTTTGACGATGCGCTGGACATGGCGACGCAGAACCAATTCTGTGGCGAAACGCGTGCACAAGTTGTCCTTGGAGGGGAAACTCATGCCAGAAATGGCTTCGAGGACGGAGCTCTTGCCGGCGGATTGGTCGCCGCAGACGACGATTTGTGGGAGATCGACATATCGGCTAATGCCTTTGGATCGTAATCGGTCGATGATGTCGAGAAGATTGCGATGATCTTTCGACTGAAGGGCAACGGAAGCCATGATGATGTGTTTGTCCTTGCAAGAATTGTTAGACTTGTCAGTGGAGGGGGCTGTGTGGGCACGCTCGAGAGCATGGCCTGATGCGCTTCATTTTATACTTCCTTGATTCTTATCCGACAGAAGAAGGTACTATGAGAAGGCAGGACGGAGTGAATTACCGGTGTCTCAGCTTGTCCCGAACAAACGACTGGAAGCCGCGTGTAGACCTGAAAACGCAAAGCGGAGCGGCCGTTTGTCGAATTCGATCCTGGCAACTAGGCAACAGATGTCACTTTCGTTGTGCATTCATTGACGGCAAAGCGTCGTTTCATTGCGAACGGACCACAGTTGACAAAACTTGGACGACTGGTGAGGCAGGGCCATTCATCTTGCTGTGAATCGAGGCGGCAAGTACCTGCGTGTTGAGACTCTCTTGATGCACCGTTCCAGAGCTTTCCGGTTCTCAGGTTCCAGTATCCGGTTTGGTTTCGTTTGCAGGTTGTCTTCAAATTAAACAGGTTCACCAATCCGTAATGCAGACAGCTCAGCTCACGCTAGGTGGAGGCATGAATGAATAAATAGAAATTGTTACGCTTCGCAAGTTGTCGTCTGCCCGACCAGCGGAGAGTCAGCAAGGTTGGAGTTACTTGTGTCTGATTCAATGCTAGTTACTTCCTGCTTGCGTTTTCAAGTGCTGTTGGAAGAATATAAGCGGCGACAAGGAGATGAAGTGGCACTGGTCCGGCCGCCCGAATTTCCTCAGTAGAACAAGCGATTGGACGCCTGCAGCTAATGGATTAAAGACAATAGAATGACCAGCTAACAGTACAATGGCCATGAATTTTGAGGGTCGGCGGGAAAGACTTACCTATTTCCCGCGCACCATATCCGAAGCTTAACTTGTCATGGAACGAATGTTTCCGTATAAAACAAACTCCAACCATTGATATTGTTCAACCATGAGTAAGCTCTGTCAGTTGTATCTCCTCCTTCCAGAGTATTTGCCGAAAGTTCACAACATTGACGTCTTGACCAGATTTTCCAGCGTGATATCGTATCATGTCGTTATTCAGGACATGATGTGCTGCCGCCTTTCGATAGGATCACCATTGTAACCCCACGCATAAAGTCCTTACCAGCATAGAGGGGTTCAAGGCTGTGTCATTTGATTTTGCAATGGTTCTTTATTGAGTAACTTTGACTATACGGGTGTCCGATAATGCACAGGATTTACAGAGTCCATGCATGTACTGGATGCACTTATGCCCATGGTGAAAGAGGGAAATGGATCGCAGAGAACCGACGGTGCCATGCCATCTCAAGGTTGTACCTACCACCAATGGGCCGCATTTTGTCAAGGGAACGTGTTTACCAGGCTGTAATGTCACGCCGCATGTTGTATCGATTTTGAGCACGTAAAACGATGGTATATCAGCCTCCAACATCCATTGAGCTATGCTATGAAGGGAGACGGCAGGATATAAAGGGTGAAGGAGATGGGCATCCAAGCACAAAAGACAACCAACACCACTACAACACCAGCAAGGGCAAAAGCGAAACAAAACAAAAACAAAAAGATCAAGACAGGAAAACACCACTCAACCTCTACGCAGGCACGTGCAGCGGCCAGAATTGACTGTTCAAGTCCACCACCCCATCCCCGTCCCTGTCCGTCGACAAAGTCCGCTGCGCGTTGCAGGCCTCATCCCACACATCACATATGACCGGACACTGAACCGTCTTGGTCGGCACAACCCCCTTGTGGAAATAGCGAGACACCCACGACCGGACGCAGTTCGTGTAGCCATTCCGCCAGGCGGTGTGTCCGACGCCCTTTTGGATGACGAGCTGCGATCCGCGGAACTTCTTCACCATCTTGCGGGCAGACGAGACGGGCGTGACGGGATCGTGCTGCGACGAGACAAACAAGACGGGCGCGAGGGGAGCGTTCTCGAGGCCCTTGTTGCTGGGCTTCGGGGCCGTAAAGGGCCCCGTGAATCGCCAGTTGGGCTTGAACGGCCAGCGATGGCACCTCGCTCGGGACATGGTCCAGGCCCGTCCCAGGACGCGAGATATTCCCTCCTGCGTCTTCACATACCGGATCCACCACTCGGGGCTCTTGTGGAAGATGTCCTGGCCGTCGGCGCAGATGACGGCAGTCATGGCCTCTGTGCCGCCAAAGGCCTGCGCCTCGTGCCGCGTCCCGGTCTGGTTCGAGAATCCCAGCCCGGGCCCCGGATCCACGGCAAAGAGGCTGCTGATTCGATCGAGTTGGCTCGTCATGCCGGCGTACAGAAACGTGGCCAGCGGGCGGAACGACGTGGCCGGGTCGTAGCTGTTCTTGCCGATCAGGCGGCGGACATGGTTGCCCGTGATGACGATGGCGTCGTTGGCGGCGCTGTGCGTGACGATGGGCGCGTCGTCGACTCGTTGGAGCCAGGTCCAGAAGCCGTCTTCGGCATCACCCGGGCCGTTGCCCCAGTCGTCGTGAGACATGAAGGGGCAGTTGAGCGGACCGGCCTTGAAGCATCCCTCCCAGAACTCTTTGAATACGCTATCCATGCCGACCGTGTTGGAGGCGAGGCTCTGTTGGACCTGTCAGCCTTGAATGATGTATGTAAATACTTGAAAAGGTATGGCCCTTGTTTCTGTTTTTTTTTTTTTTCTTTTTTTTTCTTTTCTTTTTTTTCTTCCCCTTCTTCTTTTCCCCTTCTT
>SRPU01000621.1:0-15830 GCA_018360185.1 Claviceps lovelessii | reverse complement strand
TTTTCACAAGAGGAACAAGAAGAATAGGGACAAAGGAAAAAAAAAAGAAAAAAAGAAAAAAAAAAAGACCACTCACCATCCTCCTAGCGCCTACACAAACGAAGTCCTCATCAGCATCCTCCGACCGCTCCACCCCCTCACCGAAATCGAACCCGGCTGGACCGTCAAGGCCCTCTGCCTCAACTACTGCAAAATCGACATCGACAACATGGAGCGCTTCGTCCGCGTCTACACCCTCCGCGACTACGCCTGCATCAACATCTGCGGCGCCTACAACTCCATCCTCATTCTCGTCTTCCACATGGCCGACCCGGCCGTCCACCCCCTCTTCGCCAAGGCGTCGCGCCTGATCCTCCACACGGGCGGCGACTTCCCCATGTCGCGCTTCATCCTGCACGGCATCAAGGCCATGTCGTGGTCTCTCAAGGTGGCGCTGCCGCCCGAGGCGCGGCCCTACTACGAGAACCTGGGCAGCAGGAAGGAGTCGTTTCGCGATATCCCCATCTCGTTTGCGCTGCCGGAGCAGAATCACGTGCGGAGGATGTTGACGGATTCGTCGGTGCGGAGGGGGAAGGCGGAGGATATGGGGACGTTGTTGTCCAAGTGGAGTGCCATGTCTATTGAGTGATTTTGATTCTCGCCCTCTTGGTGCAATGACGATGCTTCAGTGACCATGTACATCCATGTATGGTGGTATGACGGTCGGGAATTGTTCGACGTGTTTCAAGAGGTTCTTGACGTGGCGAGCATACAGATACGTACAAGCCCCTCGTAAGAGTTGTATGGCGTGACCTTGGCGGCGTAATGACGACTGTGCGACGAGGAGGCTCTTTCCTAGGCTCTACTTGGTTTCTAACCCCATGAGCTTCTCCACAAGGAGATTTGTCACAGCATGTAGCTTATGTGATAGTTCTTTCTGTGTCGGTTCTTGACGCATGGTTCATGATCCTCTTGATGCGAAACCGCTTACATAATACTCATTTCTGTGTCGGTTCTTGATACAAGGTGACATAATTCAGCTGACGCGGACTGCGGGAGGTGTTTTATCTTTTCATGACCTTTTTTTTTATTATTTCTCCAAAAAAAAAAAAAAACCTTTGAAAAAAGAGGACTCTCAGACATCCTGATCATCACGACATTTACCTCGATCTCGTGTTATCCAAGTGCGGCAGGTCCTCTCCCAAGTCATGCGAGGTCATGCGAGGTCATGCGAGGCTGCTGAATGGTTGTTGAAACAACACCTCTCACGTATTGCGTCCGTGCAACTATCCACATTTGGTTACCCTTGTTGGATTAAGTAAGCGGCGATAAGGCACGGAGGTGTTGGTGCCGACTCGGCACCGACGGGGAAGGATCCCTTTGCGTCGGAGGCTTCTCTGATGCATGAGTAAGCATGCAACCGGTTCTCCACGTTCGTCATGCGCAATTAGTAATCCGGCAGACAGCAAATCCCGAGTCGGTGAGCACATCCCAGGAACCATCTGGCTTCTGTCCCACCTCTGGCGCGCATTGATTGGCTCTTCGACCTGTCATCCTGTCACCCCAGATCGTGGCCTTGTGACGTGCAACCGCCCATTCCTGCGGCTTCTGAGCAAAAGGGCTGTAAGTCATCTCGTCTCGCCATCCTGGCACGTCATTGCGTCGTCGGGCCGGATATACCCACGATGACGAGCTTCGATGGAGTCGAAATCGTGATTCGTGGGGGCCGGGGTGCCCTACTTAAGAACGCGACATGGCCGGGCAAAATTGGAGAGCAAATGACAACCTTGAAGAAAACGCAAGCAACAAACAAAAAACACTTGTTCCATCCCTCTCCTTGAATCATCATCGATAAAGACGAAAGGCAAACAAGAAACGACAAGAAATAAAAACACCATGTCGGAAATACTCAAAAACGTCACCATCGTCGGCGCAGCTGGCAACCTCGGCTCGACCGTGTTCCAGAAGCTCGTCGACTCAAAACAGTTCAACATCCAGGTTCTCCGAAGACCCGAGTCGACCAGCCAGTACCCGTCCGGCATCAAAGTCATCGACGTCGATTTCCGTTCCATTGACGCCCTCACAGCCGCCTTGCAAGACCAAGACGTGGTCGTCAGCGTCCTCGGCGCCACGTCGCTACATCTGCAGACTGGTCTGATCGATGCCTCCATCAAGGCCGGTGTCCGACGCTTCATACCCTCCGAGTATGGCAGCGACGCCGGCCATCCCAAGAACCGGGCCCTGCTTCCCTTTATCGAAAAGGTAAAGGTGGAGGACTACTTGGTCGAAAAGGCCAAGACGACCTCGCTGTCATACACCTTCATCTACACCGGCGCCTTCCTGGACTGGGGCATCCGGTACAACTTCGTCCTCGACACCTCCTCGTACCAGCCCGTCCTGTTCGACGACGGCAACCAGCTCTTCAGCACCACAACCCTCGACACCATTGCCAATGGCGTCGTCGGCGTGCTGACCCACCCCGCCGAGACGGAGAACCAGACCATCTACCTGAGCGACTTCAAGGTGTCCCAGAATGAGCTCCTCTCCATCGCCAAAAAGGTTGCGCCGAGCAAGCCCTGGCAGCCCAAGCAGGTGCCCCTGGACGCGGCCGTCGCGGAGGCCGACAAGCGGTTGGCACAAGGCATCGTCGACATGGGCACCATTGTTCCTTATCTCTACCGATCCCTGTTTGACCCCTCTCACGGGGGCAGCTTCCAGAAGACGGATAATGAGCGCCTCGGCGTCACGCCAAAGGACAAGACGATTCTCGAAGAGCTGTATGCAGAGGTTCTCCAATAGAGATTTCTAGCGGAATGAATGAATGGACAGATGCCACATGTGTAGTTCCGTGTGCTCGCTTCCTTTTCCGTGCTTGACTCTGCTGCCTGTCGCTCACGGCAAGATGTGCTCCTTTGCCCCCTCTACAGTAAATCAACTCAATTCATCACCCATGTAGCTCCCCTCCCTCCCCATTGTCAGTACTTGCCTCCTCCCAACGCGTCCTTTTACTGCATAAAGCCGTCCTATCAAAGCCATCCCCACAAATTGCTTCAAACTCACCTCGCCGCAACGAATCCAGCACCCTATGAACTCATCATCCTTATTCAACCGGAACACCAGCTGTGAACTGCCAGGCCTCGAAACACTCTGCAGACTGCGCAAAGTCAAACGACCACACCTCATCACTCACACCCACCCACAATCTCTTCTACTACCCAAACATCCCCCCAGCAAACCCATCCACTGACCCAATCCCCATTCAAGGGCAATCATCAAACGCATCTCGATTCATAGCTCCTCATCGTCTCATCGTCTCCTCGTCTCCTCGTCAGTTGCCTATCCTCGCAGCTGCGTCGAAAACGGGGAATCCCACGGTGGAGGAAATCTAGCAGCATGATGAGCGAGTCCCAGCTTGGGTGCCGAGGCTTGTTCTCGGGAGCGCTGCGTGGACTCGCATACTGTGCTTTTGTCATGTCCCCTTTTTCGCATGCCAGTGGATTTTGTTTCAAAGAAGCTTCCTTGATTTGGTGGATTATGTGAAGATCGAGGGATACACGACGAGGATGTTGTGAGATTGGAGTACGAAAAGTATAACAATAGAGGGGAAGCGGCTCAGGAGGTCGGCGTTTTGGAACGAATCGCCTTGTTGCAAGAAAGAGTGTATTTTGATAACGTTGCAACGAATCCCTACAACAACATGCGCAGCGAAGCACAGTGAAACAACGACAGCAGCAGCAGCAGCAGCAGCAGCAACAGCAGCAGCAGCAGCAACACCAGCAACAGCAGCAGCAGCAGCAACAGAAGCAACAGCAGCAGCCTACCATCTCGTCAATCCATCTTGTCATCCCTTTCAGTAATCACACGTATGCGATGAAATACCAACGCGCACAGGCCAGACAATTTGAAAGAAAAAAACAAGAAAGCAAAGAAGCAACAGAAAACAACAAAACCAATCACACAAAATACCCAGCTAAACCAACAAGTATACCCACGTTCCCAACCCCTTTGTATACATATTAGAACAACAGTGGCGAACACTCCGGATATTTCAATTGGAAAAGGCTCTCTCGATCCTGCTAGGACAGCAGGATGAGCCATTCCATATTCCTAGGTGTGTCCTTCACTACCTTGATACTCTCAACATCTAGCCTTCGTCGAAGCCTCTTGTCCCCTTCGACCTTCTTCAGCGCAAGCTGCAGATCCTGTCTCACGCCTTTGCACTGGCCAGTCGGCATGATGAATCGCAAGGCTCCGCGCTTGGTGCTTCGTGGCTTGACGGACTTGCTGTACTGGTAACTGCCGAGCTTGACGTATCCGTTTTTGAGCTGGCGACATTCTAGGACGTGAATGGGGAGGGAGTCGTCCTGGACGGTTTTCACGACGAGAACACGCGACCGCGCACCGTCGTCCTGGTTGGAAGCTGAGGATGATGGGGTTACTTTGGCTTGCGTGAAGTCGATGGACTTGACGCTGCGGAGCATTCGCTTTACGCTGATGACGAAGTCAAGGGTAGTGGAGACGGGGGCGGTTTCCGCCATGGCTTTTTTTCTATTCTGAATCCGCTTCGTAATCCTGTGGGTAAGAAGTCTCTGCGTTCCCTTGATTAACAGTTTGTCAAACAAAGGAATCATGGTGATGCGGTCTGGGTAACATAATATATTTGCCTGGACGACGGGGCGAGGCAGCGAAAACAGACTTGCAGAAATACATACCTGCGAGCTGGGATTCTTTTTTTGTCCTTTCTTCTTTTTGTTCACTCCCTTTCTTTGGCCGACCTGCCGATAAAGAAAATACAAGTATGATATGTATATCGGACGGATAGGACTGTTTAGACGGTGTTTGATAATGGTTGCAATCTCCTTTTGATACCATATGTCATGTTTTCGTTTTTGAAGAACGACAAGGCGCTTGGTACAATGACTTTGAGCTTCGCAAACTGAAAGTGCAGGCGCAACTGTGGAAACGACGTTGGGGGAAAAAATTTGCAGAAAATGGGGGAGGCGCTCTCGTCTTTGTTTTTATACGTGTAAGGCAACTTCCTTTAAAGCATCCATATCGGGGTTCTACATGCATTAATTCTTTTTAAGCTTCCAGGGCGGCTTCTGTCCGCAACTCAATTATGCGGAGCACATGCAGGGCGCAAGTTGAATATGCTTTGGTCTAAAAAGTTTATGGTTTCGTGCTCATTCTTGTGCTCGTGCTCGTGCCCTACAATTGTGCGAATAGATGTGTCCATATGAGGCCATGAGAATTTCTATATCATTGAGAAGAGACCCTTTTTAAAATCCCCCCCTTCTTTTGAGAAAAAAATCCCTCCAGGTACTGAAGCCAGCTATAGTGAAAAATTAGAGTCCCTCCCAGGTCGTCTTGTCGTTGCACTTGGTGGCGGCTGGCTAGCATCATGACCGTGTCCAAGTCTCGCGGTCCGACCCACTGACTTTTTGAAGTTTTTCCAGCCAAAAGTTTGTTCTTAGATTTTTCAGCGAGTCTAGATAGAAGCCGCCTCGTTTTTCATCGTGGCGCCCTTCCGAAATATCCTGTTCGTACTGTTTGTAGAGGGAAGATGATCTTGTCTCCAGCTCATCCAGAGTTGTCACATCCATAAGAAGCATTAGTATGTCCGAATTGCTGCAGAGTGGCTCCGCACTAAGCTCCTGTTGTATTTCTGTTTTATTTGAAGCATGCATTGCTGTTCTTGGGGAACCTGATCTCCTATCCCCTTTCTTCCCCATTTTTCTTTCAGGATGGTGCTTGGCTTCGAGAAATGGAAGGCTTCGACGACGAGGCATGAGGTTCCGAAAATCGGTTATCTGATTCGTACCAAAGATATTCTGTGCTTCATCTTGAAGGGTTCTCATACAAGCATTTCGAGTAGGCCTTTTGCCTACACCGCGTCTTCTTACGGACTGGAATTGTTCTTCATTGTTTCCATTGGTACCGAGTCGGCCCGCTGCTAGCGAGACCGATCTAGTGAAATAGCCATGGTGGCGTCTGAGAGGTGGTGGGTCCGTAGTCGCACCATGAAAATGGCTGTTTAAGACCTCGCTAGTGGCTTGATTCTCCGAATTCTCATGGCTGCTAGGATCTCGCTGGGAAGAGTCAATCCTTGGTTGATCCGTGGTGCTCTTTCTTTTTGCTCCAGAGGCGTGGCAGGAGTTCAGAAGCAGGGCACCAGTAGAGCCTTCAGGTTCAGCTGGTATGTTGGGGCCCTTCTTGGAGATTGCGTCGGGTTGTTTACCAGCCTGGTTGAGTCGGTCTAGTACCTCGTCAAAGATATTCCCGCAAGGCGTGCTAGCATCTTCGTCCAAAGGGCCACATGGCGCCGGGCAATCCCTAGCTTGTTTTGGGAGCGCTGCCAGCGGTCTGATGGCTGAAAGGCTTGGTGGACCAGCAAGTTTAGTTGGCCGGTTGGGTTTGAAGTTTTTTGCCAGTGGCGATGAGGGTCCTTCTTGAATCGTAAATCCAGTCTTTCTGAGAATACATACAGACAGTAGAAAGTCTCGACAGTTTCGGAACCAGACGCGGAGAGTATGGTCGAGGTTCGGTAGTCTGACGCATAATCTTCGAGCTTGTTTGTCGATGGTGATTGTTTCTTCCGTCGCGGAGGGATAGTTCAGAAGATCATTTAACCGCAGTGAAAGCTACCATGACTGTCAGATCTGGCGATCTGCCATCACCGTCAATTTGGCAACGTACCATTTGCTTGGAACCCGAGCTGATGACCAGCAGGAGAATACCCGGCTCCGATTCTAGAGACCGTTGTCCTTGAAGACTGAATTCCAAAGGCTGGTCGAAAGTGGTCGCATTGTATGTCTCCACTTGATCTCCAACTTGCACCTCCACCAGATTGAGGTGGCAGCCGATTGCTGGTGAGGCAAGTCGAGACATGTTTTAAACCATCCTGTGATTTGCGTTTCTGCCGTAAGTGATGCTACAGTCCATGCTCGATTTCTTCAAGACGACGGAAGAGAAGAAAAGTGCAATTTCGTGGCCACTAGAGGATGACCCTCCAGCTGCCACATTCTTCAAATTTAATATGAGAGTTCAACTTTGAAGCTTGTTAGCTTGTTAGAGGGGCAGGCAGGAGCGATGGACCACAGAGGAATGCTGCCGATTGGTATGGGTGGGGTCAGGGATGTGCCCCAGTCACCATCACGTGGCGATAAGATACCAGAACCACCTGTCGGCCCTTTCCTTCCGGGCGCGAACATCCAACGCGCCATCACGTTTTCTTTGTCCACGCCCGTCCTATTGACGCCAAAAGCACCACGTGGTCAAGGCAAATCATCGCCTTAGCGACCGGGGCGACGTTCTTTTCGGTCTGAAAACCGTCTATAGACTGATATTGCGTCAAATGCGCTTGCGCGTGTGAGATCGTCTATCCAACAATTCATTGACCTTGCTTGTTTCGGCCCGCCAGCCCAGCTTGTTTTGCGCAACTTTGCTTGCAAGTTCCGGTGTCATGCCCGTTACCTCGGAGCAAGCTTGAGCTTGAGATCGAATCGAGATCGAGATCGCGAGGATCGTTCTGCTCACGACCCAGTCCGTACGTTCGTACCGCAATGACTACGACGCCGCAAGAGGTGCCCCTGCACTCCATCGACCGCACTCCCGAGTATGAGGAGTTTATGACCAAATTGAAAGAATTCCACGAACAACGAGGAACCGTTCTTGATCCAGAGCCCAGGGTTGGTCTGACATCACTCGATCTATACAAGACTTTTAAGCACATCGTCGCCAGTGGGGGTTACGATAAGGTGTCGGAAGAGAAGCTGGCCTGGCGGCGCATGGCAACCGAACTAGGCCTGCATTCCAACAACGAAGCTTCCACGGCTTTCTCTCTGAAAGAGAAATTTTACAAGAACTTGGCCGCGTACGAGATCAAGACTGTGCACAACAAAGAGCCACCGCCAAAAGAGATACTTGAAGACGTCACGGCAAAGGGCGCCAGCTTGTTGTCACGCACGCTCGAGAACTTCCGCCCGAAACGCGACAGCACTGTGAACCCTGGCGACTCGGCGGCTTCAGGCGACGACGGCACCCCGACCCGCGAGCGATCTGCTCCAGAAGCTCCCTCAAGCTCTCGCGTGTCTCGCGGTCTCCGAGAAGCGCCGGCTCAGCGCATAATTTTTCAACCAGATACCGGCTCCGGCCGTTCTTCGAGACACGCTGTACAGCAAACCGCTGCTCAAACATCTCCCGCACACAGCAATACACCAACACCCTCCCATCACGTCGCGACCATGCCGCCAATGCCATCTGGCAGTCAACAAGGCCGTGGGCCATCGATTATGCATCATCCTTCCAACTCTGAAAACACATCAAACCTGGTGCTGTCATACCAACCCAAGCATCTCAAGCCTCTGCAATTACGAGCAGTTGCCACGCCTAGTAACGCGCCCAATGAATTCCAAAGACACCGTTTGGCGCATCGGCCAGCGCTCATGGCCTCCGGCTTCCGGCAGCCTATGCAACCAGGCAGTAAGTATCGAGCCCCATGCTCTTGTTTTACTATATTCTATTTCACTTATTTGTCAATTTTTCTCATTCTTCTAATTTTCAATTTCCTTTTACGTTTTGAACAGCTGGATTCGACGGACCAAATATTTACACACGCTGCCTGAATGCACTGCGGTCCGGCGTTCCGTCCGAGCAGTCTTTCGCCTTGAATCACTTGGTTAAGATATCCTTTGAACGTGGCGACAAGTATCGTTTCGACGCTTTCCCAGGTCTCGCCGAGGGTCTTGTTGACAAGGCCCTTCAAGTCGGCAGCATCTTTTATCACGTGTCCTGGACTGTCTCGTGGGATTCGTATGCGAGTCCGTCTCATATTGGTCAACTTGATGGTAATAATGGAACTCCCGACATTCTCGACCGTATCAGCAGCTTGGTTGAAAAAGATCAGCCAGAGTCTCTTCAAACTGAAGATCAGACTGATCAGATGATTCTCATTGCTGAAGCAGTTCTTACACTCCGCAACATGGTGACTCTCCACGAAAATGCGGTCAACATGTCCGACTTTTTCCCAATCAAGGATCTCCTCTGCATCATCCTTCACCTTCCACCAAAAGACATTGTGGTTGAGCTGAAGCACATGGCCCTAGACATTGCGGAGCAAATCACACCATTCATGGTCCTGGAAGCGAACGACGCTCTGTACAAGTCCTTGCTTGCGCAGCTTGCTTCAGATGACAGAGGGTCCATCATTACTGCCTTGCGAGCACTCGGACGCATCTCGATGAACCTCGAAGCGACGAATAGGCTGAGCGACGTTCCGACAGAGGTTCTGGAGCGGATCTCTCATTGGTTGCTGCTCAACGACGATGAGTTGATGGATGCCTGCTTGGACTTGCTTTACCAATATACAGCCGTAGTCCCCAACGTAGACAACCTCATTCGATCCAAGGTCACGGAAAACCTCGTCGATCACCTTATTCGGCTACTGGCACACGGAGCTAGAAAAGTGCACCGAGACTTTATCCTCTCCGCAGAAAAGAAACTGCCGTCTCAGGATAATATCCCTGCTATGCCGGAGGACCTACTGCAACAAATGCTCAAAGTAGAAGAGCCGGAACGTGTCCACAAATGGGTCAAGTGCTTCTTTGAAGAGGACAGCGATTCGTTTGTGACGCAACTAGCTGCCTGGCAAGCCTATCAGTCCGCGTTTGTCAGTCCGCTCAAGGCCCTGGGACAACCCATGATCACGCCAGCCGATTTCATCCGCAACAGCACTTCCGTATACAAAGACTCCAACGCCCAAGTCCTTCGAGAACCTGGCGAGCCGCAGCAAAAGTTTATCATCCACGGCATCCGCGCCCGACCACGCCCACTCAACTTTGACGGTCTAGAATATTGTCGTTGCCTATGGCAGTCTGCAACAGGGAAGGAGGACGACAGATGCGGGCAATTTTACCTGCAGCCACAGCAGATGTGGAATCACATCCTGACAAAACATCTTGGTGAAACGAGAAATAGCAACAATCAGTTTGACAACTCCGAAAAGGCCTTTACATGTAAATGGGATCAGTGTCGTGCGTATACACAACCGACGAAGCTGCATCTTCACAACTTTGCCCGCCACATCCACACCCACATCATGTCCGCCATGAAAGGCGAGAATAGAACGTCGGCAACTGCGGCAGCCACAGCTACAGCAACAGCAGCAAAACCTTGGGTGGTTCCGGCCAAAACCATGTCCATTACGCTGGAAGAGACAGCGACGGTCCGAGACGAAAGAAATCCACAGCTTCCTCCACAGGCAGCCGGTATACCACTCAGTGCCGTCCTCGTCCTGCGCAACATTGCACGCAACGTTGTCAAGACAGATGCTGAAAAGGAGCTTACCAAGTCGCAAAAGGACAGCGGGGCGGAAAAGGGTGGCTGGAACGAGAGGCTCTTTCGCGCTGCGCTGCCGCGATTATTTGAGATTCTTGCTGAAAATAGAGCCCTGGTACGTCTCTTCTCTCCCGTTGAAGCATTGATTTTGGGTTTGACTGTTTTCGATGCATGCCTTTCTGTTCCTGACGAGGACGATGTAGAGCCCATATATTTCGTCCCTCCTGGACCTGATACGACCCAAGGTTGAAGCAGAATACAGCGACGATGACGAATATTGAAGACAAAGAAAAGAAAAGAAAAGAACTGGAATGTCACTGGACGCACACATTTTTAAGCGGACAACCCCGTGCTTACGATGGGCAGTTATAGGCGATGAGGGAGTTGGGGGGAGTTTGAAGGTTTTTCCACATTTATGTCTTTTCTTACATATATATATATATATATATATCTGGTGTACCCGACCGTTTGTACAGTAGAGTATTGGTTTATAGCATAATTACGGGGTTCCCTACAAAGAGAATTACCCGGTGGGGTGGCACTCTACGCCCGTGATCTTCTTGCAGCAGAATCATGACCTGGCAACAGTGAATGTGCGGGTTGGAAATGCTGTCTTTCACTCTCTCTCTCTCTCTCTTTGGTGCCTGTGCGTGTATTTCAGGGTTAAGCACAGCGAGGTGTCCTTCATCCACCGAATAGCCCATCCACGCCGCCAAATGCCTCTCTAGGGACGCAAAAACAGACCCCTCCCCTCCCCTCCACAAGAGTATACACCAAAAGACCCCTCGTCTTTCTTTGTTCTATTTCTTCTTCTTCTCTTCTTCTCTAGTGTTTTCGTCCCTAGTGCATACCTCCTATCTCCTTCTTTCCTTATTGCCCAGATAGCCATGCCTCCATTCGTGCCTAACCCCTATTCAGGCGATGAAGCAGCCCCGGGGGCCCTTGGTACGCTATTTAAAAAAAAAAAGAAAAAAGAAAAAAGAAAAAAAAAAGGAACGGCGGGGAGGGGTAGCCATTTGTCGGGGTCGAGGAAGAAGGTGGTTTTGCACAGGGTGACATGGTGTTGATTGGAGGAGTCCGGGTTCACGAGGGTGTCTTGTACATGTAGTATCGCGCCAACTTTCTGTTCTTATTCCAAAAAAAATAGAATGGAAAAAAAGAAAAAAAAAATAAGACGAAAAATAAAAACCAGAAAATAGTACAACAAAACAGGAAAAGTAAAAATGGAACTTGAAAAAAAAAGAAGAAGAAGAAGAAGAAGAACAAAACAAGAAAGGGCAACGGTCTAGCAAGGATATTTTAGACGAGCAAAGGGACGAGCATGGTTTGTGCTCAGCCACGCACGCAAGCGCCGCACATGAATAAAATAAAACTCCATTCTCCTGGCCAGGTTCCAGGATGCGGCGTGTCGTCGTCGGTCAGTTGGCGTGTGATTATCAAGGCTGTCAGCCTGACGGCCGATTCCATCCTTTTCCTTTTTCTGTTCATTGCTTAATGGTGTGTCCAGGGCCCGAGGTAGCAAGTACATACATTTGGACAGCAGCTCTCGACAAGCACACGAAGAGCAGCTCCACATCCCAGTCCTAATAGGGGTCCTTCAACTGCATTTGTGGGCGGGTAAGACAGACTAGATTCCATGTCCATGTCCATCTGTCCGTCTTTCCAAAGAAAAAAAAAGAAAAAAAAAAAAGAAAGTGAGCATGTTTCGGCAGCGTTGCTTGTGATTTGGCTTCTTTTTTTTTTTCCTTATTTCTTTTTGACCCCTTTTCTTGAGGGTCCTCGGTGGGCTGTCACAAGCCCTGGACCAGCACTGAGGCGATATTTGCTTAGGGGTTCGGCCTGGTCGGCCTCGGCCCGGCCTCAGCCCAGCTTTTTGCCAACTCGATTGTGCAGTTGGCTTAGCAAAAACAACAACAACTGTGCCGGTTGTGGTTGGCGGTATGTACAGTGGGAGGCGGATGTATGCATGTACAGGCCGATAAACCCGATAAAAGCAGGGCGAGCACGTCGCACATGGATGGGCCAGGAGAATGAAAACTCGGCATGGCCACATGACCAGCTGGAGATTGCATCGCGCAGCACAACACATTTGAGCCCGGGTCTCCTGGGCCTCCTGGGTCTCCTGGCGCAGGTGCGATTTCGGCCGTGGTGACGCTCCTTCCCCACATTCCCACATTCCCACATTCCCACATTCCCACATTCCCACAGCAGCGGGGACGCGCCGCACATGTGCGTGGGAGGCCAGTGCAGCCAAACGCCATGGAGCAGCAGGCACTGGGAGCTGGGAGCAGCACTGACCCGACGCATTCACGAAAAAGCCTTCTTTTTTCTTTGTTGTTTTCAGTCTGTCTGCTCGTCCACGAATGCTCCCTCCGTACCTCGGTTCGGGGCCAATGGTCGGGCATCGTGCTGCAATCTGTGTCGAGCTGTGTCAAGCTGTGTCAAGCTGTGTCAAGACGTGTCAAGACGTCAAGACCTGTCTTGCAATTGCACCGTATGCGGACCACGTCTGATTCTTGACTCCTGACGAGTCCTCGCCCTACTTCCAGAGACGGCAGTGCATGCATGACTGGGTGGCGTTGCGGAAACGATCCGATAGCGCTTCTTCTTTCCATGTACATTGGCACACCACGTTACGCAGCATGCGACGCAGACCATGCCAAATTGCGCGTTGTGTGACCAAATATCCATCGTTGTTGGTGTGACGAGACAGATCGGAGCATGGTGTGCCACCATGAGACAACGTCGGCAGTGTGGTTGAGTTGATGGACGGCGTCCAAGTGAATGCAGAAGGAGCGACCGGCGTGTTTTTTGTCACAACACCACCACACAGCACCAGCTGCCAACTTGTAATGCAAGTCAGCAAACCCATCTGGACAATCCGTGCGGATCTCGTCCGTCTTTCTCTATTCCCGTCGCCCTGCACGGCCAAAGCGACTGTGGATTGAATGCGAGTGAAGGAATACTCCACGCCTACCGGCTGAGACTAGACTAGTCTGTCTATCATGGTATTTCTCCCTCTACAGTATCCCACGTTCCTGCTCCTGCTGACCATGAAACCTCGACCAGATCTTGATGTAAGACAAAAATGCTGCCATCGAGATCCACCAAGGCCCTTTCGGAGAGGCTGGCGTCGTTGAATCTTTTCTTGTTTCTCTCTCCATCTCCATCTCCATTTCCCTCTCTCTCCCGCCCCGAAAAAAAAAGAAAGGAAGAAAGAAAAAATGTCAAAAAAAGATGGTCGACGTTGCATAAAAAGGCTATTTCGGCATTCCGCAGTTGGAAAAGAATCCCATGCTTTACAGGCGATACATACGATACATACGATCCACTGCGGGGTTTCGGGCAACATGAATGTCACGATAGATCTATCACGGCATATGCGCTCACGATCCACTCGATTGATCCTCTCACGGCAGCAATGAACCCCATTGGGCTTGGCTAATAAGGCTAGCCAAGCTCCACGTTGTCGCAACTTTGATAAGTTCGTTTTCTTTTTAACCCTTTTGCTTTTCTCTTTTCTCTTTTCTTTTTTCTTCCTTAAAAAAATCAAAAATCAAAAATCATTTTGTTACCTTCAACTCACCACCTCATGCAGAGAGATCAACCTGCGAAACCCTTTCGTCTTTGCTCCATTTGTCACCTCCCACGTGCTTGAAGAGGCAGGCTACTGTTACACCGTCTTGCACGTGCAAAGATGGTATCTGGCAAGTCTCCGTGTTCCTGGACAATGGCGATCAGATAACTTTGAAAAAAAAAAAAAAACGGCACATGTACGGTTCCTCTGCTTCGGGTGTCCTAGCGTCTCCACCCGTCGTCGTACTCAGTAGTCCGTGGGCGGACCGCTCAAGAAAAGATGAAAAAAGCAGTGGTGGTGAAATAACTTTAATTATTCGGCCGCGCCCAGGCCTATCCAGCGCAGGGGTTCAAGCGAGGACGATGGGTTCAGCAAAGAAACGATGCAGTCAGTCCTTGATCCGCTGTCCAGTGTCCCACCCCGTGTGTGGAGTGTGGGTGAGACGACCCGAGTTGCCGGATGCACCTCTTGGTGTCTCACAAGTCCATCTGTTTGGCCTGGCGTGGTTGCTTCGGTCCGGCCTGCATCCCTGTTGTACAATTGCCGACGTTCGGACTTTGAGAGAAGGGAAAAAACAAGCCCATGGCAATGTTTGCCCTGTTCTGATGCCAGCCCGGGCTTGGTCATCTGACCATGTGTGGCTGAGCTCCACCGCCATTTCCGATGCTGGAATTGGAGCGCGGGCAGATATATTGCCCTCTTATTACTGCGAAATGGGCTTTTTGTGCTTTTTGTGGAGGATGTCATTTCGACCTGTGTCCAGTACCTTTCTGCTTGGCTGTTTGGGTGAAGCGGTGAGACACTGCGCATTCCTCAGGATCCGAAGCAGACTCTGGCGCGCGCAGCGCTCTACCCGCGAAGCCAACTCTAGGTGAATGCCTTCGCATGTAGCGGCTTTGCATTCCTCGCAGCTCAGACTACGACAATTCTTATTCAGCATGTCCTACGCGGAGACGTTGTGAAACGAAGACGGTTTAGAAAGGTCAAGTCTGCTTGCGACTTGTGGACGACTCCCAGTTTTATTTCCGCACAGGATGCTTGATACAGGCCGGCTGAGGGCCGCTCTTGCCACGTCTCCGCGGTGGTGTATTTTTTTATTTTATTTGGTGCTTTCTTTTGAGAGGTCATACCGCCATAGCCAGTTGTCGGGCAGGCGGCTTCCAGAAGACCAGAAAAAAAAAGGGGGAGGACGAAGTGCGTGTGTGGGGGTGTATACACGTGCATACGGGTGTATACCGAGTACGTCAATCCGTCCTCAGATGTCGGCGTGCTTAGCCGGACATGCCGCCAAACGCGACGTCGACTAGGGCTTGAGCAGCGTCGATTGTCGAGTGTCGAGCGTCGGGCCGTCGTGTCAGAAGGTGCCAGCTTTTTGATAATAAGTCCACCGGTAAGGAGCGGGCAGCAAGGAGCAGATGCATCTCATGGCGGCACAGGCGGGCTGCGCAGGCGGAACATTGAAGTCAACTGGTCTTAAGGTTCGAAGATGAATTGTGGCGAAAGCGCCCTCGAGGCAGCAACATCACACCAGACATTTCCAGACAGACCAGACTGGAGACAGGACATGGACATCAGTCATCACAGCGCAGGGACCGAACAGAGACCAAACAGAAGCCACAGAGGACACACAAGGGACCACACAGGGACCACAAAGGCATCGCACAGGGGCCGGGGTTCCACGAGCCGCCACTCCGACCCAGATTTGTTTCTCCACCGGGGGCTCCGTGCTCTCGAGCAAAAGATTTCCATGTTGCTGTCGGACATGCACACACACAATGTACAGTATTTGGCTGGGACTGGGCGACGGAGGACCCTAACCACCTCCCACACACCTCCCTACACACCCCTCCGAGATCCCAGACCCGCATTCGTTTTTTATTTTATTTTTATTTTATTTTGGAGGGGTTTTTTTTTTTTTTTTTTTTTTTTTTTTTTTTTT
>SRPU01000620.1:0-15873 GCA_018360185.1 Claviceps lovelessii | reverse complement strand
AAAAAAAAAAAACAAAAGAAAGGAATGGGAAACAAAAGTTTGCAACGAAAAAAGAAAGTGCACTAGCAATTGCACGTTTCGATCGTGCGACCTCCGGGTTATGAGCCCGGCGCGCTTCCACTGCGCCAAATTGCTTTGAGTGCTTGTTTCAGACTGCCGCTATTACTAACTATAAAGACTAGCCACAGCGACGGATAAATGACATGCGGTCTTGGTCCATACGTCGTTTTTTTTTTCTTGGTCGCACTTCTAGAATCACATTTCCGTTTACGTGGCATCTGCGCCACGTTGTCGCCGTTGTGGTGGTCTTGGAAGCTGTTTGCATGACGGGATATGCTGAGAGCAGCAGACATTTTGTTTGTCGCTATTGTGCTGTGATCGGACCGTGTAGACGGTGCGATTTCTGATCGTACATGTCGGCAAACTGCTCCGGGTCAGCTTGTCTACGGGACTGATGTTGATGGTTGTGTCTACATGGTCTCCGCCAGTATCATGCTGTTTGATTATTTTTTATGGAACCCAAGAATTTTGGGCGGGACTTCACCATGGGAAAGCATGAGATGGATGTACAGACAGTGGGCGAGATGACGAGAGCCGCGATGGTGTCTGTTTTTCCGCATCAAAACTTTTAGTACATGAGTTGCGAGTGGAAGCGCCGGCCTTCCTTCTTCCTCTCTTTGTTCTTTGCTTCCTTTCATCTTTTCTTTCTTCTTCCTTCCTTTCTTGATACACAACCTTCCACATCTACTACTCCTGCGTCCATGTGGCAATTACCAGATTGCTCAAGCGATCTTCATACGAAAAAGAAGATCAACGAGGTTGCTGGTTACTGATACGAGCTTGCCATTCTCGTCATAGCACGGTCTGTAAAAGTCACATTCTCCGCCTCCGCAAACATAATGGACCTTGCGGCCTTTGCCTGGACTGGATATCTGTCGTTTGCTGGGGGCAGCGCAAAAGCAGTGCGGATTGTTGGCGTCATCGCCACGATCGTCTGCAAAGACGAGAAACTTTCTGCAGGGGAGGCATTTGTAATACGGGCGACCTGCGTTTCCGTTGCGGTTTGAGCGACGAGCGATGAGTAAGACGCTCGGTCCGTGGCATAGGCAACACATGGGTGGATGCTTTGGTGACGACGCGACACGGTGTTAGTGATGCATCATGCGTCGTCAGTCTGGAAGAGGTTGTCAAAACCACCACTTACTTTCATCTTGGGTCCCTGCACGTTGTTCTCTGGTCTTGGTGGCACCCGTGTTTCCTTCATGGCTGCTTTGAAAGCGAGTGTACTCTGGAACGAAATGACTGCCCAAGTTTAGGGGGATGCAGGTTCTTTGATCAGTCGTCGTCGTTTGAGGAGAAACATTCGTGGAGTCCACGGCTTATGTAGTCGGCATCAAGAGACATGGGATACCCTCAGACGACGACGATTCAGTCGTGTTCAGTGAATGAATGCATCTGTTGGTCCGCAAACGCGATTGTAGTACAAGAGACTGAGACGCACCATGGCAAACATGTACATGTGTTGTGAATGGCGGCTACAATACGGCCGCGGAAAGGGAAGACAAGTCGTCGTGCCCACAATCAGAACGCAGGACCCAGGACTCCAGAACATGGCCCTTGACGCGGCATGTCTGCCCTTGATGTCCCTCAAGCTCACGTCCCTGCTGCTTCCCGGCGCGTTCACATGGGATCATTGTGCTTGAGGCCATCTCACCAATCGGCCGTCACCACTGCACTGCACACAATTGCACAATCCACACTATATGCTGCACACCCATCAACCTATCTCCGCGCGCCAAATTCCCGTGCTTAGCAGAATTCATGCTAAAGTCTCGAGAGTTGTGCAAGCTGGCTGGCTACCAGGCAATGGAAGACAAAACGAGCTATTCCTGGATCTTGTTTGGCAAAAAAACATTTATGCTGGATGGGTCAGGATGGGCCGTCGATTGGGAATCTCTTTGTAAATTTGAGTTTGCAACTCCATGCCGCCTGGCACGGCCGTATGACGGGGAACCAGGTCAGGTCTGTGAAAGTGACCCCCCCCCCCCCTACCCCAGTACCATGATGCACCATCCTGCGAGTAAGCAAAGGGCGGAGATTAGCAGCATTCGGGGAAATCGGCCTGCTTGACAAGAGCGGAGAGTTGCCGGCGGCTGTGAGGCCGAGGATGGTCTGACGTTTGATCCTTCTGAAGATTATTAGTATGTCTGACAGGACTCAGGAGGGGGGGGGGGTTGTGGAATGATGAAATGATGAAACAAGCAGCACTGAGGGCAGTCGGACAAAAATGGGGTGGTGGCACGATGTCGCGGGGCAGCTGCTTACACGTGTATCGTGTGCGTTGCCAGCTGTAAACTTGTGCACTTGCCATTGCGTGCACTGCTCAGTGCTCATTGCCCAGTGCTGACTAACCACACCGTAATCACCACTGACCAGTCACCGACCACCCCGACGTCACACGTACATTTTTATGCAGTTTCATATCAAAACCCAAAGCATCAAATCCAGCCAACATTGCTACTTTGACTGCCTTCCCACAAGTCTGGTGCGCTCGCCTTTACGCGTTTATCCCATCAGCCTTTCCGGCCGTACAAAATGCATAACTATATTGTTGCAACGACGCCTCTATATCCGCTGCTGCAGGTCATCCGATTCTATTTTTCGCGCACTCTTCTCTGAAGCGGACGTCTCCAATTTTTTTTCTCTTCTTCTTCTTCTTTTTTTCTTCTTAATTCTCTCTTTCGGAACACGAGGCGTTTCAAATTAGACGCATTGGCATAAAAAGATGATCCATTATTTGCACAGGGCGAATGGCCACGTCTCATGAGGAGGGCGGAAGCGGAAGCGAAGTGGCTCAGGAGGGTGCGTTTTCGTGTCTGGCAAACTGCTGCTGGTCCTGATCATCTGAACAAACAACGACCAACACCCGAAGAGGTCTGGTCTGTACTGCTTGTTTGTGTCGAATTGCACAATTCATCATCAGATATCACATCCGGCCGTTTTCTCTGTCTGTCGGCCTAGCCTCACGCCCGTCTTCAGGTCACCTGTTCTCCTTTGCCGCTTCCCCGGTCCCGACTCCCCTCCCAAGGCCTCCAACATGAACATACGAGGGGAAATTCGAGAGCTTCGTCGAAAACTGATGCCTGGCTCCATCACGACGAATCCATGTCGTCAACCAACTCTCACTGACCATCACCAGGACCAAGAGGATGTGAGGCGCAATCGTGCCGTTGCCGCTTGGTTGACGCTGATGAAAAGTGACCGTCGCCAGTCTTGTGGTGCCACGCCCTCTTTGACGAACTATACGACGGCTTTCGGCATGGACTATGAGCCTCCGCGGTCAAGGCTATCGGTAACAGGAGTGACGTCCTTGCGCATGTCGCGGCAGCGCGGGAATCGCCAAGAGCCTCGGCAGCAGCCCGTTGAGGTCAGTCCTGTTACGACAGCCAGCGAACACCTGCCGCTGCTTGCTTCCATGGCGAGTCCAAAATCTTCGGCCAGGACAAGTGAGAAACTTGAACCACAGCCCTTCAAGTCGACCGTTACAGTGCCCTTGGGCGCCAACGACGATGAGCTTGCGGCCCGGCAGTCGGCCGTGCCCGTGACTGATGCCCTGCCAGGCAGTATTGGCAAGGCGATGCCAAACCTACACGGTTGTGCTTCGTCTAGTGGCGTTCAACCACCACTGCCCATCTCCGGAGATGTATCGCCTGTCGCGCCGCGGCTTCGAGACCAACCTATAGTCAAGCCAACCGCTGGAAAGCTCAGTCACAGACCCAAAATCATTGCAGTCCGATCATACCATCGGGCCAAACAGCTCGGAACAGGCGACAACACCTCCTCACGAGCCAAGGACAAAGTCAAGGACAAGGATGAGAATACCAGGAAGCAGGACACCAGCAGAGACAAGAACAAGCAGTCGGACTCGGGAGAATCAGAATCATATCGTGTGCGCTCACAACCGGCTCACACCGACAAGGCAGCTTCACACGCCCAACCACAGCGACGACAACGCGACATCAAAGCGGCAGCAGCGGCAGCATGCCGCCTTCACCAACGATACAAGCTCCACCACGAAAACATACTTCTCCATCCCACCACTACCGGCCGCCTCAGCAGCCCAAAGTCGTCATCCTTGCACCTAGATCTCCCCCACAGAAGCCTCAAGCATTGCCTTGCCAAACACCCATCAGACTTTGACGAGCCTCTCATCTCCTCTCTCACCCGCCAAGTCCTCCTTGGTCTAGCCTATCTCCACCGCCATGGCATTACCCACCGCAACATCCGAACAAGCACTGTCTTCATCGGACCCAACGGCACGTGCAAACTGGGCGGCCTGAATCACGCAACCCACCACGACGATGCATTCGACAAGAACCGTTACAGTCCGCATGTCGCTCCCGAGACGCTTGCTCTGCAAGAAAGCACCGCCACATCCAAGCTCGACATTTGGGACCTAGGCATCCTGGTCCTCGAGATGCTCGGGCCGAGCGGCCGCTGGCACAAGCACGACGTTGTGCGGGCCCTGCTTCTGGAGCCCATGAACGGAGGGGTACTGCTTCTGGAGAAGGTGGACGGCGAAAAGATGAGTGTCCATGCACGGCTGTTTCTAACGGATTGTCTACAGGTGTAAGTGTCTTGGTCAAACAAAAAAACAAAACAAACAAGCTACGTCGGTATTGACACAAAACAAACAGTAGCCCCTTTCGGCGGTCCACGGCCGAGGCCCTGCTCTCGGAGCACGAGTTTTGCAACGTGGACGACACGTATGATTTTGGACAGACTATTCTTGGGCGGAGTCTGCGTGGGCAGTAGAGTAGGACTGATGATGGACAGTGTTTTGTAGGGTGCGTCGCGTGTATATAACGGCGAGGCGAGCAGGTGCAGGGAAACCAACTCATGAGAAGAGGGAACGTGGCAAGCAAGTGGGCTGGCATGTGCATACACCATCAATTCGTAAACGTTGTGCGTGGTTGAATTTGGATCGTAGAACATACAGCATTGCCCTTGCTGGAACGTGGGAAAAGCTCTCTCGGAGTCTCCACGTAGGACATGCATGATGTGATGTGGAAGTCGTGCATTGACGTTTGTGAATCCATGGACTATCTTGTCTGTCTGTAGTATCGTGTTCTCCCATTTGAAAATAGCCAGTGGTCTTACTTTGTAAAAGGGTCGTTTCTGTAGAACGACAACAGGAAGCCGTGCCCTGCTTGTCACAAGATTATGAAGCAAGCGTATACTCATCCTACACCACTCCCAACAGTGAACGCCGCCCACGCACCCACCACCGCATGACCCCCCACGATAGCAAAAGCACAACCAAGGAATCGAATGGCCAACAGCACCCCAAGACCGCAGAAGCACGATCAAGGGATCGAATGGCTCCTGGCTTCCAAGATACAACCAGGCACCCGCACCGCAGCAAACACCCCGAAACGGACCAGATCACGGCTCTGGGCCGATCATCCCGGAAGCACCCGGGCCGCCGTCAAATATAGCCAAGGACCTACCATCTTACAAGTCTCGGGGGCTACAAGAACGCAACCACGCGTCCGATATCGCATCACTCCCTGAGCAAAAACAATACCACGCATTCAATCTCATCACTCCCCAAGCAGCACAGTAGTACGCATTCCATCTCATGACACTCCGAACAGCAAATCACCACGACGCACATGGCATCACATATAAGAGCCCTCCCCCGAAACAGACACAAAACCACGTCTCCGCTTTCCCTGATGAAAACGCTTTGAAACAGCGGGATATGACGACGCCACCCATCTTGCAAAACACGCCGGGACCGCAAAAATAGCAATGCACGCACTTGATGTTGTCTATAAAACACCGTATATGGTAGGATATAGCCTACGCCATGTCGTATAAAACACTCTGCAACGGCAAAATGCAACTACTCACCTAGCATCATATACCCATTTTCAAGCAGAGCAGAATTTCCGCCATGCGAACGACATCCTCACACACTATAAAAAGAAGAAATATAACCACGCACTTTAACATGCCATGAAAACACAAACGGCAAGATAACTACGCACCCCAGCATCTTGAAACACTCTAAACGGCGCAAAACAGTATCAGACCCCCAAGACGGCAAATCACGACTCCGCGTGGGACCTCCCACGTCGCTTCCTCATTCCATTCAAAGCATGTACAATCTAGCTACATACATAGCCCATTGATTCCCAGCCCTTACCCACCCACTCACTCCGCTGACGCCCTCGCCAACGCCTCATGCAGATGCGGCGGAAACCTATACCGCAACTGACTCGTATACGTAGTCAGATCCAGCGCCATCTGCTTCAACTGCTCGACCATCATGCGCCGCGTGCCCTCGTTGCCGCTGAACTGCCCCGTCGTCAGCTGCTCGCGCTGCCGGACGCAGCAGATGATGGTCCAGAGGAGCAGGTTGGGCACGTTGATGGAGACGGGCTGCGAGAGGCCCGTGAATTTGGTGGCGTAAGCGCGGATGGTGCTTGCGTCGCCGCCGGCGTTGAGGGGAAGGATTTCGAGGTTTTTGATTTTCTGGTGCGGTTAGTATGTGCTTTCCGTGCTTATGGATTGTAGTGGAATGATGGCCTTCCGCCGCATCCAGGGGAAGAACAATGATAATGGGAAAAGAAAAGAAGAGGAAAGAAAAGAGAAGAAAGGGAAAAAGGAAAGGGGAAAAGTTGAAAAGGGAAAAAACAAAGGGGGGGGGGGGGAAACTCACATCCAATCCCAACGCCCACTGCCCCTCCTCCACCAACTTCTTAATCCCACTCATCTCCAACAACACCCGACACGCCACCTTGTTCTGGTCCTGAATCTTGCGATAAAACATGGCATCCCGCTCATACATGGCCATCATGGTCCTGGCCAGCTCGATGGGGTCGTCAATGGACGCAAGGCTGAGACTGCTGCCACCCTGATGCGGTTGGTCATCAGCACCACCACCACCACCACCTGCCCTGGACTTCACCGGCATCAGACGCATGGGGTCCTCGCCAATCTCGAGCGAAATGGCCTCGCTGAGGGCGCGGCTGACGATGGCGACGACGGTGTCGTACTCGCCCGCCAGGTGGTACAGGAGAACCGCGTCCGTGGTTCGGCCGCTCTCGTCGGCGAAACTGGCGGCCTGGAGCGTCACCGTGTTCACAAAGTCGGTCTCCTCGGTGAGGCCGATGAGGGAGCCGCGCTCTTCGATGACGCCGCGGATGGCGCGCCCGTCGGGCCGGATGTCACCAATGAGCTTGCTGAACTCGCGCGTCTCGAGGACCAGCTCCCGCAGCGCCTCGTGGCAGAGGTTGCTCTGCCGCTGGCCTGCCTCGCCGCCCAGGTCCTGGTTGAGGCAGATGAGGGTGAGGTAGTCCACGGCGGACACGACATCGGCGGCGCGGAAGTCCCGGGTGTAGTAGCCGAGCATGCGGCCAAAGTTGATTTGGGGCAGGTTCTTGACGCTGTAGCTGCGGAGATCATTCGACCCCGACATCGGGTCGCTCGGCCGCAGGAGCCCGTAGTACTCGAGAGCCAGGGCGAAATGCACCGCGTCAATGTAGGAGAAGGGGTAGAGATAGGCAATGGCATCTTCAAACATGCCCGCCAGGATCTGCAGGTAGAAGAACATGCCGAAGCTGCCGTTGGTCGTGTCTTCTGACGTCGACTTGGGGAAGTGCTTGGTCCCGATTTCGCGAATGCTCGACTGCAGCTCGGCCAGGCCATACGATTCTCCCGCCATCTCGAGCGTCTTGTCCCCCTCCCTGGCAAGGTTAAACTGTAGCCAGATCCAGTCGTTGATGTCCGTGTTGAGGCCGTCCAGGTTGCGGTTGCCGAGCTCGATTCGGCCAATCACCTTGTACGAGGCCATGCGGAACGGGTCGATCGAGTTCTCGGGTGCATTTCTTGAGCGCTGGATGTACTCGTTGGTGCAGCGGTCGAGGAGCTTTCTGTTGGTGATGCGGCGATCCTGGCTGGCCGCGTAGTTGTTGAGATAGGTGGCGAATGTGCGGTCAATGCCGCGGAAGTGGTTGCTGTTGTCGTTGACGTATTGGGCGGCCTCGTTCACGTGCCCGGATCGGAGCAAGTAGAAGACGACGGCCCAGACGAACTCGCCCTGGATCTGCTGCAGCTCGGTGTTGTCCGGCACCAAGTCCTTGCGGGCGGAGCGAAGCCGGATGTAGGCCTTGATCTTGCTCGTGATATCGGGCAGTCCACCCAGCTTGGCCTCGTGTGGGTGCTTCGCGATCAGAGACTCCACCTCGCGCAGGAACTGCTTCTCCAGAAAGGCCGTGGAGCCCTGCAGAATGCGCTTTCTCATCTCGATGGAGGGAGACGAGTTGGGGTTCTCGTCCAGGTACATGCCCGCGTACTGTCGTTCCCTGGCCGTGGCGCTGTTGATGGTCGTCTCTGCTTCGGCATCCTCGCCCACAATCTCAATCATGGCACGGTACGCCTCGACCACATGCGGCGCATGGGGCTCATGGGATTTCTGCTCCACCTCGGCCAGTTCGGCCAGAATCGGGTACGGCCGCTTCGTCACACGCGCAATGTTGAGTGTGCGAACCTTGTCGGCCAGCCTGGCTTGGCGTTCACGAAGCACCCTGTCTTCCGTCGCGCCTCTCGATTTGAGCGACCCAGCATCCGAGGAGCGATCCACGTCCGAAAAGTCGGACTGATGGTGGGTGCCAATGCGGCTGGGCGTGCCAATGACCGATCGCTGAAGCATGGAATTGCCCAGCACGCTGTTTCTGCCCGTTCGCGAGGAGGCGGCTGCCGCTGCCGCTGCCGCATGAGGCTTTCTCCGGGATCGGCCAAACCCACCTTGGGATTCACGAGCCGCCGCCGCCGAGTCCTCACGGGGCTTGATCCCAAAGTGTTGGTAGATGCGCTTGCGCTGGGCGTCCCATTCCATAGCCACGTTATCCTCGAGGAAATTGTCAAAGTCGCGAAGAGATCGTTCCAAGCCATCCGAGATCATGTCAAGGGTTGTCTTTGTTTGCAGATTGGACAAATACGTCTCGACATCCATCTCGCTGGGACCAGCATATCCGTGACTCCGCTCGACTCGCCCGCCTTGGACGTCCAGCATGCCGAGATCCTTGGCCGCCGCACCGGGATCGACTCCAGACGCGGCAAGAAGGTAATGAGCTTTGCCGTCCAGGGGTTTCTCGTTCTGCTTCGACTGTAGCTTTCGCAGCCTGTGCCGCAGGTCGCCCAGGCCGAGCTCCAGGCTGGGAAGATCCTCCATGTTTGTCTTGTTGCCGCTTTCCTTTTGTGTTTTGGCGAACAGGCTGTCAAAGTAAGCCCCAGCAGGTTGTTGAAGCTGAGAATTCTGAGGTTGTGCGGGCTGCAGGGATGCGCCCCAAAGACTGCCACCCAGAATACCAGAATTTTGTTGAGGTTGTTGTGCATTATTAGGCGCCGCCGCCGCCATCGTCGAGCCGCCGAATAAGGACGGTACCGCGGTCGTTCCACTCAGGGTACTTGGCTGCTGTGCTTGAGGCTGAGAACCGAACATGCTACCTCCTGTGGTGCCTGCCGGTCGGCTCCCTCCAAATAGTCCAAACAGCCCGCCGCCTGAAGCTCCCCCGGTCGTCGTCGGCGTCGTCGCTGTCGTCGTCTGCTGCTGCTGCTGCGGCTGCTGCTGCTGTTGTTGCTGGCCGCCTCCAAAGAGTCCTTCACTCGCAGGTTTCGCCTGTCCAAATGAGCCAAACATGTTTCCGCCAGTAGCAGGTGCTGTGCTCTGCTGAGTCGACTGTCCAAAGAGACTGCCTGCTCCAGTGCCGCTCGTTTGTTGGCCTCCTCCAAACAACCCCCCCGTCGCCGGCTTATCCTGTTGCTGAGCGTTGCCAAACAGCGCACTACCGGTCTGAGGAGCCTGCTGCTGACTCTGCGCCGCCTGACCGAATACGGAAGCGGCGCCAGTAGTAGACTGCCCAAACAGCGACATGATGCCTGTTTTTCGTCGTCCGTCGTCCGTCGTCCGTTGTCCGTCCGTCTGCGAGTCTGCCTATCAAATACCACCCAAAAAATGCAGATTCCCGAGCCACCACTTCAAATCCAAGCGACCGAAGCGTATCTTGACCGATGGACCGTCAACCCGGTTCGGCACGCGCGAGAGCGTGAATGGTATAGCAAGCAAAATGGTGATGGGACTAGAAAGCACTGAGCAGGGACTTGGAGTCGATTGTGTTTTTTTTTTTTCCGCAGCTTGTGAAGCTCCAGCCAATGAGCAAGGAGCGTGGGTGGCCGTTTGTGCTACGATTGACAAGCGCGGTGCTCGTGCTCCACTTTTCGCACGCCGTGACAACCTTGATGAAGCATGAATCTTGGGTCTAACGGGATTCTATCGACGTACTGTGCATGTATATTTTGGGTTTTAAAAAAATGTCACGGAAACATCTTGTGAAGCCTAGAGTTATGACGACATGTAAAACATGCCCGGTAGATTTCATCATTCAAAATGCGCCTCCATAGTGAGCTTTGTAACGAATCAACATGTCATTAAGATTAAAGTGCCCCTCACCCGCCCGTGGTGCCATGCTATATATATAGTGGGTCATATTGAGGTAATCCCCGAAGCTTTTTTTGCACCAAAATTGCACGGCGAAAGATTTGGAGTCACCTGAGCCCATTGTACATACAATGTGTATGTATGTGCACATACAGTTGTACAGCTTCTGGCGCCACGGCACACTCTCCATCTTTTCCTCCTCTTCCAATGTACAGCATTTTTTTCATCGCAGGTTCCCCTAGTCATCTCCTCCAAACTCGGCGCCCCATTTCTTGACAGCCTTGTCAATCTTCTTGCGGTATAGTTGCTGCGAGTGGCACATCTCCAGGAACACCTCGTACTTGGCATTGAGCAAAAGCTTTTCGCCCTCGTCAGAACCCGGCTCGACCAGACGACCGCGCTTGCTCATGCGGTCCATGATGGCCCAAAGGGTCTCGGGCTGGGACCCGTCGTCTCTGTTGTGGCTGGCTGCTTTGGCTCCCAGCATGGCCGCACCGTGTACGACAGCAGCATGGACATACCTTGGAATGAGCACAGGCATGCCGCAGGTTGTGGCCAGCAGGTTCATCAGCACCGGATTCTGGCACTGGGATCCAGACATGAAGATGGAGGTGATTTCGTGGCCCGACTTGTTCATCTGTTCAATGATTTGACGCGTCTGCATGGCAATGAATTCCATGGTGGCGTAGTACCAGAGAGCCATGTTGTCAGTGCTCTTGTCACTGTCGAGCCCAACCATGGTGCCCTTCATGTTGGGGTCGGCAATGGGCGATCGATTCCCCCACAAGTCGCCGTAGAAGAAGTGATAGCGGCCTAGGTAGGGGATGCTGGGCGCATTCTGCTTCTCGGCCATGTACTCGAGATGTGCGTTTAGGAAATCGTAAATGTGCCTGTCCTCGGCCTTGGCAAGGGCACACGTCTCATTGTACGCGGGATGTATGTCCAGCATATGCCGCAGGAGCTCACCGGTGGCGGATTGACCCCCCTCGGCCAGCCAGTAGCCCGGAAGCAAGACATCTCGGTAGGGACCCCAAACACCGGGAACAAAGACGGGGTCCTTGGACATGGCCAAATGGCACGTCGACGTGCCTGCAACAGCTGCCAGGCGAGTAAAGGCTTGCGCCAAATCATTGTGCGGCACGTTGGCGTTGAGCTCGTCGCTTCCGAGGTCGACCTTGGCGCCCACAGTCCCGATCCAGCCGGCGTATGCGTCGATGACGCCACTTCCGACGGCGATTCCCATGGGAAGACCGAGCTGATAGGCGGCTTGACGGCTCAGGGTTCCGACCGATTCGCCGGCGCTATAATATTTTCCGTTCTATGTGCAGCGTCTTTTCATTAATCATCATGTTCTCAAACGAGGCGTGATGGGGAGGGAAACTGAACTGGTCGAGTTTTTTTTTTTTTTTTTTTTTTTTTTTTTTTTTTTTCCTTTTTTTCCCCTTCCCCCCGCCCTTTTTTTTCCGTTTTTGTTTTTTCGTTTAATCTTTTTTTCTTCTTCTTTTTTTTCTTCTTCCCTTTTTCTTTTCCCACCTTACCTTTCCGTGGACTCCGCCCATTCTCTCAAAGTTGTTCTCGGCCAATTCGCCTAGGCCGATGGTCTCAAAAAAGTCTTCCTGCCAGCCCTTCTCGCTGTCGTCGACGCCAACAGGTATATAACCCTGCTTGCAGACGGTGCTGCAGAAACTGCGGGCCTCATTGCCGCTGGCCAAGTGCGTGAGGGCATCTCCCAGATCATAGAATTTGCAGCGAGCAAATTTCTCGGCAGGCATGTTGTTCTTGAGCCACAGGATCTTGGGGATTTCCATTTCAATGCTCATCTTGCCACCCACATACTTGAGCAGCTTATGGTTCGTGGCGTTGATGAGCTCCGTTTCCGCAACAGGTCTGTGGTCCAGCCAGAGGATAACGTTGCGGTCTTGGCCATCATTGACGAAATCGGGGCCGGTGACGGCGACTGGTTCGTCGGTGTCGGTAGAGAAGACGGCGAGGGAGCAGGTCGCATCGAAACCGATGCCCTTGATGTGGCTCGGGTTTACGTTTGACTCGCTGACAACACGGCGGACACATTCGCAAATACACTGCCAAATGTCGCTGGTCGATTGTTCCTGAAGAGAACCACGTAGTCAGGACTCGGAACATCAAAAACAGACAGAACTCTCGAGTATGCGGAGAAAAGAAAAAGCCCCATTGAGGACCGTTGGAGTATCGACGAGTCCCGCACGCACGTACATAGTACCCCGTCTCGGGCTGCCATAATTTGATATTCTCCGATGCGAGAGCCTTGATATCGCCCGTCTCGTCTATGATACAGGCTCGGGCAGAACCGGTGCCCACGTCCACACCGATGTAGAAGTCCTTGACGAGCGAGACGGATTAGTTCCAGGTCAGCGGATTACATACTTTGAGGGGGGGAAAAGCACGAAGAGATGGCGAAATTGTACCGAGATATTGGGCGGCCTGGTCACGGGAGGTAATCCGTCAGTGTTCATCATCCTCGTAGCAGAAATATCCATGTTGTAAAGTGGATCAACGGGACTCGTCGACAGGCGAGACCAGCTTTCCAATCCACGGGAAAAAAATATAAAAGAAAGAAAAATAACCCGTCACAAAAAAAAAAGAAGAAGAAGGGAAGATTGGCCTCAAAAGGTGACGAGACTCACTCCATAGGCTTAATGGGTTTATTATAGGCAAACATGATTGGCCCGATCGGTTGAGCTTCCAAGCTCAACGGCAAAGCTCAGGTCAGCTTCTCGGCAGCAGCGGTAGGTACGAGGCAGGGGTTCGGTTGTCCGGTGGCGTTTTTGCCGAAATGAAATCGTGTCGACGCAGCTGGTCTGCAGGTGATGGCCCTGTGTGTCGTGTGTCGTGTGTCGTGTGCGTGTGTGTTGCGTATGTGCTGCGTGTGTGCTGCCGGGCTCGTTGTGCGATGTAGGGTCGACGCAGCCAATTGCTCAATCCCGCGCGTTGGAAAGGTTGTGTTGCAGCGGCTTGCTAGGATAAAACGAAACGGTGGCTGAAATGGGCCGCTGCGTCGATGGAGGGATGGAGGGATGGAGGAGTCTCACAACGTCGTAGCATTGACAAAGAATGATGGAAGAAGCAAGAGGCTGAGGAATGCAGAATTGCCCGCGGCAGCGGCACCCAGCGATGTACACGAGACACGTGTACTTTTTTTTTTTTCTCTTTTTTTTCTTTTTTTTTTTTTTTCGTCATGGGATCTGCGTGAGCTCTGGTAATTGTGGATGACGATGACGGCGAGTGGATAGGAAATACTGGAGACGTGCGGCTCGACTTGTCGTCAGCGTTTCAATGTTGACTCCAGGTACGCCTCGGCACACACTCCAGACACTCCTCCCGTTCGCAGCTCGCAGCCGAAGCACGACGACGGGAGGGTACCGGGGGGTGCCACCAGCGACGACAACAATTCACCCCTCATCTTCCATGCACACGTGACCAGATACGTAGGGACTGAAGCATTTGGGCAAGTCCCTCCAATGTTTCCTAGTAAATATAAAGGCAGAGATCAAGCATCCAGTCCGCCATCCGGCCGATTTGTAACATCATCCAGGGGCCCAGGGGCTTGTCATGTCCCGTTGTGGTTAACTTCAAGGATGCTACTGCACCGTCACTGCTCGCGTTGATTAGCGTCTCGCGTCTCCGGCTCCGGAAGCATCGTTGATCACTGATCTGATTAGGCATCGCAGGCTGCCGTCGCGCGTCCCGCAGGCCCAGTGTGGCCACTAAAACAGGGGGCCAGCTGCTGTAATCCTCCCCCCCAGACGCTGTAGCTGGGGTCCATTAGCGGGGAAGCCGGTCCCACATGCAGCCTGGCCCTTTCCCATCCACATGTGCAGGCAAATCTCGCAGATGCAGGCAATCAAATGCTTCACCGTCTTGTTTCGCAGGGCAGTGTTGCCCCTTTCAACCATCAACCGACGAAAAAAGAAAGGAAAAAAAAAAGGAGAAAAAAAAAAAAAGGAGTCCGTACTTTGGGTCACTTGACCATCACTGATCACTACCCTCCATCGTCCCGCCACTCCACGCCCTTGTCCCAAGTGCTCCGGACTCGGACTCGGCTCGGCACACGTCGTGTTCAACACGAGGCGACGCAGCCGCAACAAATCCTGCTACTATGAGCACGTACGGGTGCACGATGTATGTACATGCAATCACAAATTGCCACATTCTGGCAAAGGCGCTAACAAAATGATGTAGAAAATTGAAACCCTGATGGCAAATGCAACATGACCAGACCAGACGGTTCCCAAAATGTCTAGTTCCACCTCCTTTTCTTTCCGGGGGTTCGTGCCCAACGGGGAAAAAAAAGAAAAAGAAAAAAGAAAAAGAAAAAAGAAAAAGAAAAAAGAAAAAGAAAAAAGAAAAAGAAAAAAGAAAAAGAAAAAAGAAAAAGAAAAAAGAAAAAAGAAAAAAGAAAAAGAAAAAAAAAGAAAAAAGAAAAAAGAAAGAAAAAAGAAAAAGAAAAAGAAAAAGAAAAAAGAAAAAAAAAGGAAGAAAGAAATCCAAAAAAAAAGACAATGAGAAACGGAAAGAAACTGGCAACTTATACACAAATAACGAGCGCACACTCTTCTTTTATTTTTCACGTTTCTTGCTGCCTCGGCTACATGTGCTTCGAGTTCTATTCTTCTCTTCTCAGTGCCTGTTTACTTTCCAGTCTCTGCGCGGCAAAAAAAAAAAAAAAAAAAAAAAAAAAAAAAAAGGTCTGTTATTCGGGGAAAGAATGCATCAGGAAAGGTGGTGTGCGGCGTGCCATGGCGAACAAGAGCTCACCTTGGCAGAGCACGGGGGTGAAAAAAAATATATATAATTCAAAGCAAAAAATCCAGGTCAACACAGCAAAGACGTGTTTAGCCGCGATTACACATCATGTCGATCGGGCCAAGATGGCAATCTGCGTCGCAGGCAAGTCGTGGGAGACACCAAAAAAAAGAAAAAGAAAAAAAAGAAAAAAAAGAAAATAAAAGAAGAAAAAAAAAAAAAAAAAAAAAAAAAAAAAAGAAACGCAAGCGAGCGAGCAGAGGCAGTAACCGAAAATAGTCGACAGGGCAAGTATTTATTACGAGCGTCACAACCACGGAGATTATTCGCAACGCCATGGCTGAACCGTGCACATCAAAAAGCAAAACCCATCTGGGCACTAGGTGCCTAGAAAGACCCTGCCGGTGCTTGGGGCTTGGGCGCCACCTACGGAATCGCATTGTGTGCCGTGACGGGGAAAACAATGTGTTTTCGCCAGTCAAGGTCTGGTGCGAATCATCATGGCAATTGAGCACGCAGTTTGCGTGAATCGCGTCTTTGGCGGCCGTGCCGTTCCTGGGGGGGGGGGGGGGGCAGAAGGGACT